>OX155908.1:11178624-11454310 GCA_944588485.1 Phosphuga atrata | reverse complement strand
GTCTGTCTAGTCTTGTCTGTCTAGTCTTGTCTGTCTAGTCTTGTCTGTCTAGTCTTGTCTGTCTAGTCTTGTCTGTCTAGTCTTGTAGGCCTAGTCTTGTCTGTCTAGTCTTGTCTGTCTAGTCTTGTCTATCTAGTCTTGTCTGTCTAGTCTTGTCTGCCTAGTCTTGTCTGTCTAGTCTTCTCTGTCTAGTCTTGTCTGTCTAGTCTTGTCTGTCTAGTCTTGTCTGTCTAGTCTTGTCTGTCTAGTCTTGTCTGTCTAGTCTTGTCTGTCTAGTCTTGTCTGTCTAGTCTTGTCTGTCTAGTCTTGTCTGTCTAGTCTTGTCTGTCTAGTCTTGTCTGTCTAGTCTTGTCTGTCTAGTCTTGTCTGTCTAGTCTTGTCTGTCTAGTCTTGTCTGTCTAGTCTTGTCTGTCTAGTCTTGTCTGTCTAGTCTTGTCTGTCTAGTCTTGTCTGTCTAGTCTTGTCTGTCTAGTCTTGTCTGTCTAGTCTTGTCTGTCTAGTCTTGTCTGTCTAGTCTTGTCTGTCTAGTCTTGTCTGTCTAGTCTTGTCTGTCTAGTCTTGTCTGTCTAGTCTTGTCTGTCTAGTCTTGTCTGTCTAGTCTTGTCTGTCTAGTCTTGTCTGTCTAGTCTTGTCTGTCTAGTCTTGTCTGTCTAGTCTTGTCTGTCTAGTCTTGTCTGTCTAGTCTTGTCTGTCTAGTCTTGTCTGTCTAGTCTTGTCTGTCTAGTCTTGTCTGTCTAGTCTTGTCTGTCTAGTCTTGTCTGTCTAGTCTTGTCTGTCTAGTCTTGTCTGTCTAGTCTTGTCTGTCTAGTCTTGTCTGTCTAGTCTTGTCTGTCTAGTCTTGTCTGTCTAGTCTTGTCTGTCTAGCCTTGTCTGTCTAGTCTTGTCTGTCTAGTCTTGTCTGTCTAGTCTTGTCTGTCTAGTCTTGTCTGTCTAGTCTTGTCTGTCTAGTCTTGTCTGTCTAGTCTTGTCTGTCTAGTCTTGTCTGTCTAATCTTATCTGTCTAGTCTTGTCTGTCTAGTCTTGTCTGTCTAGTCTTGTCTGTCTAGTCTTGTCTGTCTAGTCTTGTCTGTCTAGTCTTGTCTGTCTAGTCTTGTCTGTCTAGTCTTGTCTGTCTAGTCTTGTCTGTCTAGTCTTGTCTGTCTAGTCTTGTCTGTCTAGTCTTGTCTGTCTAGTCTTGTCTGTCTAGTCTTGTCTGTCTAGTCTTGTCTGTCTAGTCTTGTCTGTCTAGTCTTGTCTATCTAGTCTTGTCTGTCTAGTCTTGTCTGTCTAGTCTTGTCTGTCTAGTCTTGTCTGTCTAGTCTTGTCTGTCTAGTCTTGTCTGTCTAGTCTTGTCTGTCTAGTCTTGTCTGTCTAGTCTTGTCTGTCTAGTCTTGTCTGTCTAGTCTTGTCTGTCTAGTCTTGTCTGTCTAGTCTTGTCTGTCTAGTCTTGTCTGTCTAGTCTTGTCTGTCTAGTCTTGTCTGTATAGTCTTGTCTGTCTAGTCCTGTCTGTCTAGTCTTGTCTGTCTAGTCTTGTCTGTCTAGTCTTGTCTGTCTAGTCTTGTCTGTCTAGTCTTGTCTGTCTAGTCTTGTCTGTCTAGTCTTGTCTGTCTAGTCTTGTCTGTCTAGTCTTGTCTGTCTAGTCTTGTCTGTCTAGTCTTGTTTGTCTAGTCTTGTCTGTCTAGTCTTGTCTGTCTAGTCTTGTGTGTCTAGTCTTGTCTGTCTAGTCTTCTCTGACTAGTCTTTTCTGTCTAGTCTTCTCTCCGTCGTCTTGTCTCACTAGTCTTGTCTATCTAGCCTCATCTATCTAATCTTGTCTATCAAGTCTTGTCTGTTTATTCCTGTCTGTCTAGTTTAATCCAATAACCCAATTTTTAAATTTGCAACCTCACTGCGATGTGCACAATAACATAGGAATTGGCACAGAACGTGCCAACTGAATGGAATGTATTTATAAACCGTTTACACGAAAATAAAAAAACCGAGCAACATTTTTCCAATATTTTTTCTTGTTGTGCGTGTAATTTCGGTCTTTGTGGGGGGCTCAGGTTGTGCGAGGTCTCGTGAACAGAGACGGCGCGACGGACCGATTGCGCGCCGGAGAGAGCAACGCTTTTCCCCACGCCGAGAATAGAAACACAGAATCAAGCAGCAAAGAGACGAAAAAGACAAACGCAAACCGAGCGGAGATGAACAAAAACGAGACATCTGCGCGACGTGTCTATGGCGAGTCTGTGCGTGTCAAGGCTGCCGACGCCGGCAAAACCGAAAGCGGTTCCACTAGTTGCACGCCTTTCTTACAACGCGATTTCTCAACCAAACAAACGCATTTTTACAAATAATATTTGCAACAGCTAGTCTTCAGACAGTATTAGTCAAGATTCCAGAAGAATAGGCAGAATTAGACATTATTAGACTAAAGTGGACAGGATTAGACTAAATTGGACAAAACTAGACTAAATTGGACAAGATTATACTATATTGAACAAGATCAGACGAGATCGGAGTAGAATAGACTAGAGTAGATCAAACCATAATTTCCTATGTAAGGCCGAGGCGGCACTACGGTTTTTACCCGCGAAACCGCTCGAGAAACACACAGTACGCTATGGGAAAATCAGTTGCGGGAAAAAACCGCAAGTGAGGCCGCTTATATTAGCTTACTTGAGTCACAAAGTCATGCGATTAAAAACCGCGGCGGTTTAGCCGTAGTGCGGCCTAGGTCTAAGGGCTGTATGTTATTCAACAGCAAATTGTAAAATTCTGCGTTCACCGCGTCGACGTCTCACTCTGCTGCGACCATCATGAGCCCATAAACAGAACCGAGACTCATCGCCAACCAAGATAATGGTATTCCATTCATGGATCCAATGTTGTTGTTCCATGCACCAATCAAGTCTTGCTCTGCGATGCTGTGGCGTAAGAGGTGGACACAATTGTGGACGGTAGGAACTAATACTTGTGTAAACAGTAGCCATGGATACTCTTAGTCCATTTAGAGCCCTGCAGACATTTCCCAATCCCCACGATGTTGTGAATCTGTCCCTTAAAGTTGCAAGACGTAGAGCTCGATCTTCACGCTCAGTGGTGCTTCTTGGACGTCCTAATCCAAGTCTACATCGATTCTCCCCAGCTTTGGACCATCTAGACCAGCAGCGTACTATCACCGATTTACCCTTTCAGCAATAAACCCGCTGCTCGCATACCAATAATGCGACCCCTTTCAAAACCGAGATGAACCTTAGATGATGAACCTTAGATGATGATATTGTGCACGACGAGGAATGCAGGGCATCTTTTAAAGTTTTAAAAACTGAAACGTCAAACTACTCAGAGGCTGCTTGGTTATTAGAAGCAGTTACATCAGCAGTTCTTCCTAATGTTTAAATCAAGAAAAAGTACCATTAAATAGGATTAACTTGGATGAGATTGGATTGTCTGGCTTGGCTTGTCCAATATTTGGATTTGAAGACAAGATTAGATTGGATCAGATAAGAAAATATTGGGCTAGATTAGATCAGATGAGACTGGGTCCAGTCTGGAGACAGTCCTACTGTATGGAGCAGAAAACTTGGGGGATAAAACAAGATCGAGGCGTTCGAGATGTGGACACTCAGAAGAATGTTGCGTATCTCATGGGTGGACCACATTACCAACGGGAAGGTACTGAGAAGGGCAGGAGTGGACAGGTTGCTATTCAATATCACAAAGCAGCGCAAGATCGGGTATCTTCGTCACATACTAAGGGGGCCAAAATATCGAATTCCTCAGCTCATACTCGAAGGAAAGATAGAAGACAGAAGGGGTATCGGACGTAGGCTTAGGTTTAAGCACATAGGTGTAAGGCAACAGAAGAGGAAGAAGTATAGACAAGATAAGAAAAGATTGGACAATAATGAATCGGAAGATTGGAGAAGACTAGATTAGATTGGACAAGGTTAGACTAGATTGGACCAAAGATTAGACTGGATTAGAAGATCAAATTAGACATGATTAGACTAGATTGGACAAGAATCGACTATATTAAACAATATTAGACTAGATTGAAGAGACTAGATTGGATCCCATTAGGTTTTCAAAGTTGGATCAGACAAGACAAGGTAGGCTCAGATAAGACAAGGTTTGATCAGATTAGACAAGATTGCATCAGATAAAACAACAGATGCAATTTGTAAAGATGACAAAAGACGCAACAGATCAGATAAGACCAGAAAGGTTCAGAAAAGACAGGATTAAATCAGATAAGCCAAGATTGAATTAGATAACAATAGATTCGATCACATAAGATAAGATTGGATCAGATCAGACAAAATTTAAACAGTTTAGACAAAGTTGGAGGCGGTGGTGGCCTAGTACTCAAGGTCTCAGACTTCGGAGCCGCAAGTCCCAGGTTCAAATCATCCTGAACATGGTAAAAATAAGCCACAGTTCTCCTGTAGATGACTCTGGCAAAGTTATTACAGTAAAAATCTGCCTCGAAACCTCCCCGAATAGTGGCTCACCAACCACGATAAAAAAAAATTAAAGGGCTCCCTTCACTTGTGTTTAAGATCAAGACACCAAGCCCAAGTCCTGCATCACCATAGATAATGGTGTTTGGATCCAGGGTCAGCTCAGGGCAGACAAGATTGGATCAGATAAGAAAATAATTGAATCAGCTTACAATTAGATAATATTGGATCAGAACAGATTAAATTAGATCAGATAAAACAAGGCATATCTGAGCATATTGGATCATATTAAATCTGATAAGACAGGATTGGATAAGACCAGACAAAATTGAATCAGATAAGCCAAGATGGGATCAGGTTAGATCAGATAAGACAAGATTGCATCCGATAGGATAAGACTGGATCAGATTAGACAAGATTCTTCTCTCTTCTTCTTTAATCCATAGCCGGCGCATGGAGAGGTGGTCGACCTCGTAGCCAGTACGCTGCTGTTGGTGCCGCTAGATTCCGTGCTCCATTCACTATACGCTTCCATGCTAATCGATCAGTTGCAACGGTTCTTGCCTCAGCTGTTGTTATTCGCTGGTTTTTTAAATCGTTCTCTACGTGTTTCAACCATGTGGTCTTCGGTGCTTGTTTTTGTGTTCTCCAATCAAGAGGTCGTTTTTTCCATAGGAGTTTGTGCGGTACTCGATTGTCGCCCATCCTACAGATGTGGCCGAACCATCGTAATCGGCGTTTTTGAATTTCCTCAACAATCGGTGTCTGTTGGTCGCACCTTTCTCTGATTGTCTCATTTCGGAGGTGGTTGAGGAGTGAGACGCAAAGAATCTGTCTCAGGCATCGCATTTGGAAGGCCTCGAGCTTGTTAAGGTCTGGTTTGAGTAATGTCCATGTTTCCGATCCATAAAGAAGAATTGGGAGGATCAGCGTCCGGTATAGGCGTATTTTGGTTTTGATGGTAATATTCGTCCGCTTCCATATGCACCACTTGAGTGAAGCAAACTTTGCTGTTGCCTGGCCTATCCGGCTGTGAACTTCGGCTGTCGAAGCTACTTTCTTCTCCACAACCAGTGATCCCAAATATTTGAACTGTGGTACCTGCTCGATTGTGGTTCCATCGAGGTAAACTCTGGCTTCAGATCCATCCGTTGTAAGCACTTTGGTCTTATCCGCATTGATTCTCAGTCCGTATGACTGGGCAATGCGGGAAATGTCATACAAGGTGTCTGTTGCTTCGGCATCTGTGTTGGCGAAAACCGCACTGTCATCGGCGAACATCAGATCGGTTAGGAAGTTTTTGTCATCATATCGAACTCCGCGTCGCCCATCAAACGCTTTTCGCATAATCGTGTCGATCACAATGTTAAAAAGGAGCGGCGAGGCCACGTCTCCTTGCCGGACTCCGGTTCGAATCGGGAATTCCTCAGACATGTCGTTTCGGATACGAACATTGCTGGTTGAGCCGTCGTACGATGCTTGAAGAAGTTGAATGATTTTCAGTGGCACGTGTTCGATCTTCAGGGCTTCCCACAAGCTTGTCCAATCGATGCAATCAAAAGCAGATTTGAAATCGATGAAGACGATGACAGTTCGTTTGCCACATCGAATTCTTTCTTCCATTAGCTGACGGAGAGCAAGCAAATATCTGATCGATGCATCCTCGATGTGGTCGAAATCCAGCTTGTTCTTCCCGGCTTGTTTGCTCTCGATGTTTCTGTAGTCTTGATTGTATGATTTTCATAAATACTTTGCCGACGATCGAGAGGAGGCTAATACCACGGTAATTCTTGCATTCCCGACTGTCGCCTTTCTTCAAAATAGGCACAACAATCGCTTTCTTCCACACGGATGGAACACAATCTGAATGCCATATATGCACTGTGAGAACGTGAAGTTGATGTAATAAGACGTCTCCCCCGGCTTTGATCATTTCGGCAGTTACTTGATCTCCTCCCGGCGCTTTACCATTTTTCAGGGATTTTATTGCCGTCTTCACCTCATTGATTGTTGGTTCAGTATCGGGAAACTGATTTATCGGCTGCTCAATAATCGGCAGTTCGGGTGCTGGACCTACTGGCGGATTGTGGTTGTACAGCTGATGAAAGAATTCTCTCCACCGCTGTAGACGTTCCTGAGGAGAGGTCACGAAAGTTCCATCCAATTTTTTGATATTGTCATTTGTTGATGTTGTTTTGCCACTTAACCGTCGGATTGTCTGGTACAGCGTCCGGTACTCATGCCTTGACGCTGCTTCTTCCATGTCAGCCGCGATGTTATTCCAGTAAGCTTCCCGTTCCAATTTCATTTTCTGTCGAACTTCTTTGTTCAATCGTCGGTATTGTTTGAAATCGACGTGTTTCATTTGCTTCCGCTGGTCGACTAGATTGAGACAGTCGTCCGAGATCCATTGCTGCCTCCGTCGACGGATTGGCGGACACATCTCCGTTGCACACCCCACAATAGACTCAGAAAGTTTCTTCTATGTTGATATCGACTGGTATCGTAAGTGCTGCAAATTTGTTGGATAATGCGATTTGAAATTTTCGGCTGGTTTCAGGGTCTCGCAGACAGGCCCAGTTCCTCTTGGCTGATGGTGGTGCCTTTTTCTTTGCTCTTTGTAATTTCAATTGTAGTTTCACTCGGACAAGATAATGGTCTGATCCACAGTCGGGTCCACGCATCGCACGTACATCTTTGAGCGTCGATCGGAATCTGGTGTTGACCAAAATGTAGTCCAACATCGCCGAATCGTTGCCGGATGGATTTCGCCACGTGAGTTGATGTTTGAGGGGGTGACGAAAGATGCTGTTGCCGATGATCAAGTTGTTTGACGCTGCAAATGATAAGAGGCGTAATCCGTTGTCATTTATTTCCCCGTATCCGAATTTTCCCATCGTTTCTTCCCAACCGGTTCGATCTGCACCCGTATGTGCATTAAAGTCGCCCATAAGTACGATTAATTCGGTTTGGGGTATTGTATCCAGTGTGTGTTGAAACTGGGCATAAAATTCATCCTTGTTTGTGTCCGGGCTGGTCTCAGTTGGGGCGTAGACGGATACGATATGGGTCTTAATCGTTCCATCAATAGTGATAACCGCCAGACGCTCGGATATCGGTTGGAATGCGATAACACTGGCAGAGGCCCGTCGATCAACCATAAAGCCAACGCCCGCTTCTCGTTTGTCGCCACCAGAATAGAATAGAGTCATCGTCTCGTTAAAATCGATTGATGGTGGGTCAACCTTCATTGTCCCAGATCCTGTGAGCCGCAGTTCTGATAATGCACAGATCGATATTTTGCATTTCAATAATACCTTGGCGATAATTTCCTTTTGACCAACGTGATGTCCCGTTCGCACATTCCATGCGGCGATTCGTATTTCTGATTTCGGTGTGATTAACCTGAGTCTTTGGCCAGTAGTCCACTTCTCACCAGCATCCCTGGTTCCCAAAGCTGGCGCATCGGCTGCCCCGGATGCGGTAGCATTAATTCGTAAGTGGTTATGTCGTGTATCCATGCGGTTTCTTGCCTAGTTTCTTCGGTTTCCCGAGTCTAGTCGGCGCGGCAGGCCGACCACCCTCCTCCTTTCACACCCTGGGCTTGGGACCAGACGACGGCGGAGACGACGGTGTATTAGGTCGAAAAAGGAGGGAGAGCAAAAAATTTAAAAAAAGACAAGATTAGATCAGACAAGACAAGATTGGATTCCTACAAAGCAGCATTAAATAAGATAAGATTGAATAAGATTAGACAAAAATTGATCAGATTAGATAAAGATAAGATCAGATAATACAAGATTGAATCAGATAAGACATGATTAATGCAGATAAAATAAGATTGGACCAGGCAAGACAAGACTGGATCAGATAAGACAAGATTGGATCAGATTAGACAATAGTAGATCAGATTAGACTAGAGTGGATCAGATAAGATAAGATTGGATATAAGACAAGAATGGATCTGATTAGACAAGAGTGGATCAGATAAGACAAGATTGAATATAAGACAAGAATGGATCCGATTAAACAAGAGTTGATCAGATAAGACAAGATTGGATCAATAAGACAAGAATAGACCAGATTAGACAAGATTAGATCAGATTAGATTAGACAAGATTTCCAGGGGAGAAGCCAAACTCCTACTGGGCGCGTCCCACAGGTGGCGGATAGTTAGGGAACGCTCTCACCGGCTTGCCGGCGGGTAGTGGTCAAATAAAACAGCCACCGCGGATCAAATAGCGCAACGGAGGAGAAAACCTCCAGGAATAAAAAACATCGATGACGAATCTGGATGACTGACACGGACACGATCTGGTAAAGGAATGGAAGGTTCTCGAAACAGGAGATGACGATTCTGGAAAAGCACCGGGACCCGGGTTACGGGTGTACGGAGGGCGGAGGACTCACTCAGAACAAAAAAAATGAAATGGCGGACAAGAAACAAAATCCCCGGGCGGGTACTCAGATAATCCCGTCACCTGACAAACTCTTGTCAGGTGCTGCTCGACGGAATATGGGGGGAGCGCTTACCGCTACTATCGACGGAGGAGCTAATGGTGACAACAAGGCAATGAACATGGATATGTAGATGGTTACGAGTGGACGGTGCGGAAAGGTGGGCCCAGCGACAGACAAAGTTATGGAAAACCCGGAGGAGAGCATACCACAAGAGTGGCAAATCTTCGGGAAAAGAAGCTGAATTAAAAGGACACCGCCAACAAAAACCAGGCAGCAAAGTACGGAACGGGGAAATAAAAAAGAGAGAGCGCAAACAAAGAACGTATTCCAGCTCTGGAAAGCAACGGCCCTTGACAGCGAACAAGGATAGGAATCTGAACAGGAGAGAGAGCAAAATGCCACAAGCACCGATAGTTCCCCTGAGCTCACGATAGAGGCCAAAAAAAGGAAAAGAAGCAAAATGAGAAAAAAAAAAACGGAAGAAAGGTGAAGCGCGTGCACTGCAGGAGATTCTCGACACAGTGGCAAAGAATATAATAGATCTACAAAAATTGACTAAGGTAAACATAAATGCTAAGAGGGAGATTAGAGAAGCGGTAAATAAACTAAGAGACAGTGCGAACAAAATAACTTCGGACAGGGTACGGAACTTTCTAACAAAAGAGGAAGATAACAGTGAGGACGAAGAGTATAGCAGGGGGAGCAGGTAGACTGCGCAAATAAACACAAAAGAAATATGAATAAAAGAAAAGGAACCTATCAGCGCGACAAAAGAGGTCAATAACGTAGAAGCGGAGCTGAGGTCAGAAAATAAGAGGCTCGGTGAGCTTCTGAACGATGCCCCAGAACGGATTGCAAAGCTCGAAAAAAACCAGATTGGGTGGAAATTGCACCAAAAAGATCACGAGAAAAATAATACAAGACATAGAGACGCTGGAGGAATTTAAGGAAGCAGAAAGTCTACCATGGGAGGAAGAGGTGTTCGAGAACGTAAAGGTATTTGTAGGAAATCCCATAACCACGGATGATGAAGGGACAATGAAATGCGTACTCGTAGAGCCAGATGATGAAAAAATGGAGAGAAGCATATAAAGAATATACTGCGACAGATTTCCAGAACTCTGTAATCCAACAAAAGATTATGAAATCTTTGAGAATACGATAAGAATTGGGCGAGGAAACGAACAAACCCAAAGAACTAGGAGGATGGCAAAAATTAAAACAGACGGGACAGACAAGAACATCTGAGATCACTAAATAAACTTGAGGATGGAAGCAGAAAGCGACAACGTGAGAAAGGTTGTCCTACACAGGACCAGCTTTATGGACATGTATAAAATGAAAATGACACAAACTGTGTTCTTAGGTCGGGAGGTTGAAGTAGAAATCTACACGCCCAAAGAAACGAGACAAGTAGAAAACGAAGCAGGGCGAACCGGACAAAACAAGAAGGAAAGGGACTCGTTCGCCATAACTATCACTAGACAGAAGGGAGAATATATGACGCTACTAGATGAACTGAAGACAGTCACGAATAGCACGAGGCTAAAATAATCAAGAGTCTCAGAAGCTCCAAAAATGGAAGTCTGCTTATAGTCACGGACAGGGACGCGGAGGGTCTCCAAAAGGTAATAAACACAATCATGGAGGAGGTAAAAGATGTCAAAGTAAGAAATATCTCCCGCGAAAACAAACAAGCAGTATACATAAAGGGACTGGACGCGATGGCAATAAAAAATGACGTGGCCGAGGCATTAGCCACAGAGCTTGGCCTAACCGGCACGATAGATCCGATGATATGGAAAGTGGGGAACTTAAGACCAAGCTACGGAAACACACAAGCGGTGATTGTCATGGTAGGGAAAGATGACCACGACACGCTTATGACAAAAGAGACATTAAGGGTAGGGCTGAGCAGATGCAAAGTACAAGAGAGGGTGGACGTCCCCCGATGCTATAAGTGCTGGAGCTATAGCCACCGGGCGAAGGAATGCCAAAGTGAGGTAGATAGATCCGAAGCTTGCTATAATTATAGCAAACAAGGACATAACTCAAAGGAATGCGAAAATCAACCAGAATGCACTCTTTGCGAGGAAACTGGCCACCGAGCAGGAGGGGGAGGTGCAAGAAATTTAGGGAAGTCCTAGCAAATCAACAGAAGAGAAGTAAGAAAACCGAGACCAGAGCATCAAAACAATGAACACCCAAAATACATATCAGAAGACGACACGGCGCACTGAGGACAGAGACAAAAAAATAAAATTTCTACAAATAAACCTAAACAGGAGCCAAGGTGCAATGTATCTAGCATTTAAAACAGCAGCTGAAAGAAAAGCAGACGTAATAATGGGTAGCGAGCCAAATAAAAACGGGACAAGAGGATGGTATACAGATGCAAACAAAGACGTAGGAATTAGAGTACTGGGCAAAATAACAATAACTAACCAAGGCGCGGGCAAAGGATTTGTCTGGATCGAAACGGCATACGGTATACACTACAGTTGCTACATATCGCCTAACTGCCAGAGGTGCGAATTTTCAAATTTCCTAAGCGAATTAGGCGAGGACATTGGCAAACGTCAAAAACAGACACGGATCCTGGTAGGCGGGGACTTTAACTCAAAGGCATATGCGTGGGGTTCGGATACACAGGATGAGAGAGGAAATCTTCTATTGGACTTTCTGGCACAACACGATCTGATAATCTGCAATGCGGGAACTGAGTCCACCTTCGAACGGAGAAACCAAAGCTCAATTATCGATATAACGATGGCAGGGAAAGAAACATATGACAACATGATGGACTGGGCAGTACTAAAAGAAACAGAGACCCTGTCGGATCACAAATATATAGTTTACACTGACAAGTAGCACAAAACTCGGAAAAGAAAATGAGCAAGAGGAATGCACCACAAGAAAATGAAAAATAAAAGCGGGTGATCTAGACATGTTCAAAGAGACACTAAAAAGGCAATTAAATAATAATGCATGGCCTCCAGAAGACGAAAACTTCGTGATAAATGCTGTAGAAAAAAAACGTGTAATGATGTACCTACCAAGTATAAGGGAAAGACGGGAAGTAAGCCAGCTGTTTACTGGTGGCACGAGGGGATAGCAGAGAGCAGACGACAGTGTATACGGGCAAGGCGCCTTGCCACAAGAGGTAGAAGCACATATGGAGAGAATGCAGACAAGCAGCTATGGGTAAACTATTGAAAGTGCCGGAATTCCCTAAAGAAGGTAATAAAAGAAGCCAAACAACGCAAGTGGAACGAGCTGATGGAGAAGCTGGAAGATGACGTCTGGGGACTAGCGTACCAGATCGTCATGAAGAAAACCAAAATGCTGAGAGGCAATAATACACTAGAGGAAGAAAAACAACTGAAATGGGCGGATAAACTCTTCCCAGCCCACCGGCCGTTAAGCTGGACCCCACAAGAGAAGAAAGAAACCGACGAGATAGTATAGGAAATATCAGCAGAGGAATTAAGGACTGCGGTTACCCAAATGAAAAATTGAAAAGCACCTGGGCCGGATGGGATAACTCTGGAAATATTTAGAATAGTGCTAGAAAATCTCGAAGAGACCCGTAGAGCATGCCTGAATAGACTACTGAGAGAGGAGAGATTCCCGCAAAACTGCTCGCTTAGTGCTTATAGAAAAACCGAAAAAACACAAAGACTCGGAGGACAGCTATCGACCTCTATGCTTACTAAATGTACCAGGGAAATTATGGGAGAGCATCATAAGAAACAGACTGCAACAAGAGCTTGAAGAAAAAGGCGCCCTGTCAGAACAACAATATGGCTTCCGAAAAGGCAGATCAACAGTCGATGCTGTCAGAAAATACAAGAGCTAGCAAGGGTTGCCTCCGCCCCTTCCTACCGACATAAGAAATTAGCGATAATGGTGGCACTAGACATACGAAATACTTTTGACAGTGCACCGTGGTCTGAGATTTTGAAAACCCTGGAGAAGAACAAAAGATATCGGCATACTTAGTACGTCTGATTGGAAACTATTTTAGAGACAGGAAAATAGAAATAGGGAAAAGCAAAAAAATCGACGTAAGCAGCGGGTTGCCACAAGGCTCTGTCTTGGGTCCCACATTATGGATTGCATATTACGACAGGATACTCAGGCTGGTCCTCCCGGAGGGAACTCACTTCGTGGCATACGCGGACGATTTGGCAGTGGTGGTGATAGATGGCAATGCGGAATACCTGAAACGAAAAGTGGAATGGTCGCTTAATATCATAGACCAGGTGCTGGAAGAAATGGGTCTTGAAATTGCGCCAGAAAAACGAAGCATTGGTACTGGAAGGGAGAAGGACACTATCTGAGATGAGCATAGGTTTTAAAAATACGACAATTAAAACAAAACAAAGTATAAAATATTTGGGCATACGACTGGATAAACACCTAAAAATGTATACGCACTTGCAGGAAACAGCAAAAAACGTAAGCCAAACGGTAGAACAGCTGAGAAGGCTAATGACAAACGTTAAGGGGCCAAGGGCGAGCCGCAGACGCACACTCTGCACAGTGGCACTGTCAAAAATGCTGTACGGTGCTCCTACGTGGTATGAATCGTTGATAAGAACTAAAAAATATAGAAGAATGTATGAAAGAATACAGAGACAGCTGGCAATACGGATATGTAGTTCCTACAGGACGACCTCGGCGAAAGCGGTGTCGGTAGTTGCCGGGCTGATGCCAATAGACCTGATGGCAAAAGAAAGGCTAAGAAGGTACCTTGAAGGGGAGGAGAGCAGTGGTCGGATTAGAGAAGACACTATGCACGAATGGCAGACAAGATGGAACCAGGAAACCGGATGTGCGGTCTGGACAAAACGAATCATCCCACTCATAGAACCATGGGTGACACGAGGATACGGAGAAGTAAATTACTTTCTCACGCAGCTGCTGCTCGGACATGGTAGCTTCATGGCATACCTCTATCGCAGACATCTGAGACCGAAAATTGTGTGTACTGCCCGGACCTGGTGGATGATTGCCTCCATACATTTTTCAACTGCCCCAGATGGGCGAAACAACGGATGGAAATGGAAATAACGGTGGGAGGAAAGCTGATGCCAGAAAACCGATAGGAGACAATGCTACAAAGCAGAGAAACTGGGACGCAGTGGAGAAGCTACCGACATCTGTCATAATAGCAAAAGAGAATGACGAAACGGATCGCAAAAAAAGAGGAATAAGATAAACAGAAGGCCAACCCCGAGCGAAGTAATGCTGAGAAGGCAGTCCCGCAAGGGGTCCGAATTGAGGAGTGGGTTTTTTAGTGAGTAGTCAAGCCACTTAGGCGAGTAGTCCCACACTCCCCAGAGCAACTTGGAGCACTGGGGGCCGTACGTAAATGTATTTTACCCCACCTCCCGAAAAAGAAAAAAGACAAGAGAAGATCAGATTAGAGAAGATTGGATATAAGACAAAACTGGATCAGATAAGATTAGATTGGATCAGAGAAGACAAGATTGGATCAGATTAGACAAGATTGGATCGGATTGGACAAGATGGGATCAGTTAAAACAAGATTTCATGGCTTTTGATCTCATTGTCTAATTGTCTAAATCATCACCGTTTGTTATGTAATTTGTTTATGTAAATAATTTTAGATGAACTTGTGACTTGACAAGACAAGATAAGACTTCACATGTGTAGACAAGCCTAGACAAGACTAGACAAGACTGAAGAATCTAAATTGTTTCGATGTAAAGTTATTAATAAACTTAATCTGCTATATTATTTAAGGGGTTGATGCCATTCAGGGTGTCCATTTACACATAATTGCCACTAGAATCGCAATAAAATTCGCAATTAATTTTACACTAAGGGTAGCAAAAATATCTCATATACTACCCCTATTATATTTTATTATAACTTGTACCCTGTCTCTTCTAGACTTATGTTTGGGCTTGTCTAGTCTTGTCTGGTCTTGTCTAATCTTGTGTGGTCTTGTCTGGTTTTATCTGGTCTTGCCTAGTCTTGTCGAGTCTTGTCCTGTTTTTTATAGTCTTGTCCAGTCTTTTTCAGTCTTGTCCAGTCTTGTCCAGTCTTTTCTAGTCTTGTCTAGTCTTGTCCAGTCTTGTCTAGTCTTGTCCAGTCTTGGCCTGTCTTGTCCAGTTTTGTTCAGTCTTGTCCAGTCTTTTTAGTCTTGTTCAGTATTGTCCAGTCTTGTCCAATTTTGTCCAGTCCTGTCCAGTCTTGTCCAATCTTGTCTAGTCTTGTCTAGCCTTGTCTAGTCTTGTCTAGTCTACTTTAGTCTTGTCTAGTCTAGTCTACTCTACTCTAGTCTATTCTGTAGTGTACAGTAACGTGTATTATTGTTCGTTTGTCCTCCTCCAGAGCGTATTGTCTTTGAAGAGATAAGAGTCGAGTCAGGTGGTCGCAGACGAGACTTCGCTCTCTCTGCTCCCACCCATCGTAGTGTCGAGACGTACTTTTCAAGGTCTTAGTCCAGTATATGTTGTTAAGCCTATATAGTTGTTTTATATACCTCTCCACTGGACACCCCCTTGACCACCTCAATACATAATCTAGTCTTTTCTAGTCTAATCTAGTCTTGTCTAGTCTTGTCAAATCTTATCTAAATTATTCCTATTCCATTCAACTTGTCTGTAATTGAGTCGAAAGAAAACATTTTCGCTGTAGAAATGATGGAACGTAATAAAGATTAACA
This sequence comes from Phosphuga atrata, assembly GCA_944588485.1. Taxonomy (NCBI): domain Eukaryota; kingdom Metazoa; phylum Arthropoda; class Insecta; order Coleoptera; family Silphidae; genus Phosphuga; species Phosphuga atrata. The sequence continues at coordinate 11,438,721 of OX155908.1, read as the reverse complement.
GGTCTTTGCGAAGTCGCCCCTTCTGTGTGTACTTTTTCGACCCCTGCGGCGGCGGGTCGCCGTTCGATTCGCCCCCCGTTCCGTGTCCACACGCTCTCCCACCCTCGCGGCGCGTGAGTCAAGCGAAACTCCGGGATGATTCACCGAAGTTCCGAGCACAAAGGGAATCATCGACCGGGCCGCACAAAGCAATTGTTTCCCTTAATATCGGAGAACGGCGCCGAAATTGGGACGGTCTCACCAAGATTTGCCCTTAAAATTTGGGGTGAATGCGCAAATATTTATTTGGAGAATTGTTTGTTGCCAAATGGATACGTTGAGTAATAGTTAAGGCCGATACTCATATAGGCGACACTCAGCTACGCGACGGGAAGCGACCTCGCCTGTCAAATATTGATTAGATTGTTTTAAATGGGCACGTTCTCATTATGGCTATGCGACAGCTACGAGACGTGCCCATTTAAAACAATGTAATTATTATTTGACAGGCGATGTCGCACAACGTCGTGTAGCTGTGTGTCGCGCATATGGGAATTGTCCTTTAGTCTACACGTTCTCGTTATGGCTACGCGACAGCTACGGGACGTGCCCATTTAAAACAATGTAATCATTATTTGACAGGCGATGTCGCACGACGTCGCGTAGCTGAGTGTCGCGCATATGGGAATTGACCTTTAGTTTTGTCCAAGATTTTGGGTAAAATGGGATTATTTGGTCAAGTTCCGATTGAACTTTACAATAGGGGTGAATACACAAAATATTCAGTTGCAGAACTATTTGTTATTAGAAAGGACAAGACAGGACATGACAGGATATAGACAGATAAGGCTCGACAAATAATTCCAGCCAAGTTAACTAAAAAGGTTTCTTGTAATTTGATTGTAAATCAATTTTGCGTTTTAATTGCATTAAAATTGAATTTCCTCCCTTATTGATGAATATTTTGCAGGGACCTAGGGGTTGGGAAATTGATTAGACCAAAACATCAGCCTATCAAATTATTCATAAGTTAACTAAGGGCAGAATAACCTTAACTGATTACTGTTGTCTGTCTAATCTTGTTTATCTAGTCTTGCCTGTCTAGTCCTGTCTGTCTAGTCTTGTCTGTCTAGTCTTGTCTGTCTAGTTTTGTCTGTCTAGTCTTGTCTGTCTAGTCTTGTCTGTCAAGTCTTGTCTGTCTAGTCTTGTCTGTCTAGTCTTGTCTGTCTAGTCTTGTCTGTCTAGTCTTGTCTGTCTAGTCTTGTCTGTCTAGTCTTGTCTGTCTAGTCTTGTCTGTCTAGTCTTGTCTGTCTAGTCTTGTCTGTCTAGTCTTGTCTGTCTAGTCTTGTCTGTCTAGTCTTGTCTGTCTAGTCTTGACTGTCTAGTCTTGTCTGTCTAGTCTTGTCTGTCTAGTCTTGTCTGTCTAGTCTTGTCTGTCTAGTCTTGTCTGTCTAGTCTTGTCTGTCTAGTCTTGTCTGTCTAGTCTTGTCTGTCTAGTCTTGTCTGTCTAGTCTTGTCTGTCTAGTCTTGTCTGTCTAGTCTTGTCTGTCTAGTCTTGTCTGTCTAGTCTTGTCTGTCTAGTCTTGTCTGTCTAGTCTTGTCTGTCTAGTCTTGTCTGTCTAGTCTTGTCTGTCTAGTCTTGTCTGTCTAGTCTTGTCTGTCTAGTCTTGTATGTCTAGTCTTGTCTGTCTAGTCTTGTCTGTCTAGTCTTGTCTGTCTAGTCTTGTCTGTCTAGTCTTGTATGTCTAGTCTTGTCTGTCTAGTCTTGTCTGTCTAGTCTTGTCTGTCTAGTCTTGTCTGTCTAGTCTTGTCTGTCTAGTCTAGTCTTGTCTGTCTAGTCTTGTCTGTCTAGTCTTGTCTGTCTAGTCTTGTCTGTCTAGTCTTGTCTGTCTAGTCTTGTCTGTCTAGTCTTGTCTGTCTAGTCTTGTCTGTCTAGTCTTGTCTGTCTAGTCTTGTCTGTCTAGTCTTGTCTGTCTAGTCTTGTCTGTCTAGTCTTGTCTGTCTAGTCTTGTCTGTCTAGTCTTGTCTGTCTAGTCTTGTCTGTCTAGTCTTGTCTGTCTAGTCTTGTCTGTCTAGTCTTGTCTGTCTAGTCTTGTCTGTCTAGTCTTGTCTGTCTAGTCTTGTCTGTCTAGTCTTGTCTGTCTAGTCTTGTCTGTCTAGTCTTGTCTGTCTAGTCTTGTCTGTCTAGTCTTGTCTGTCTAGTCTTGTCTGTCTAGTCTTGTCTGTCTAGTCTTCTGTCTGCCTAGTCTTGTATGTCTAGTGTTGTTTGTCTAGTCTTTTCTGTCTTGTCAGTCTTGTCTGTCTAGTCTTGTCTGTCTAGTCTTGTCTGTCTAGTCTTGTCCTGTCTAGTCTTGTCTGTCTAGTCTTGTCTGTCTAGTCTTGTCTGTCTAGTCTTGTCTGTCTAGTCTTGTCTGTCTAGTCTTGTCTGTCTAGTCTTGTCTGTCTAGTCTTGTCTGTCTAGTCTTGTCTGTCTAGTCTTGTCTGTCTAGTCTTGTCTGTCTAGTCTTGTCTGTCTAGTCTTGTCTGTCTAGTCTTGTCTGTCTAGGTCTTGTCTGTCTAGTCTTGTCTGTCTAGTCTTGTCTGTCTAGTCTTGTCTGTCTAGTCTTGTCTGTCTAGTCTTGTCTGTCTAGTCTTGTCTGTCTAGTCTTGTCTGTCTAGTCTTGTCTGTCTAGTCTTGTCTGTCTAGTCTTGTCTGTCTAGTCTTGTCTGTCTAGTCTTGTCTGTCTAGTCTTGTCTGTCTAGTCTTGTCTGTCTAGTCTTGTCTGTCTAGTCTTGTCTGTCTAGTCTTGTCTGTCTAGTCTTGTCTGTCTAGTCTTGTCTGTCTAGTCTTGTCTGTCTAGTCTTGTCTGTCTAGTCTTGTCTGTCTAGTCTTGTCTGTCTAGTCTTGTCTGTCTAGTCTTGTCTGTCTAGTCTTGTCTGTCTAGTCTTGTCTGTCTAGTCTTGTCTGTCTAGTCTTGTCTGTCTAGTCTTGTCTGTCTAGTCTTGTCTGTCTAGTCTTGTCTGTCTAGTCTTGTCTGTCTAGTCTTGTCTGTCTAGTCTTGTCTGTCTAGTCTTGTCTGTCTAGTCTTGTCTGTCTAGTCTTGTCCTGTCTAGTCTTGTCTGTCTAGTCTTGTCTGTCTAGTCTTGTCTGTCTAGTCTTGTCTGTCTAGTCTTGTCTGTCTAGTCTTGTCTGTCTAGTCTTGTCTTGTCTAGTCTTTGTCTGTCTAGTCTTGTCTGTCGTCTAGTCTTGTCTGTCTAGTCTTGTCTGTCTAGTCTTGTCTGTCTAGTCTTGTCTGTCTAGTCTTGTCTAGTCTTGTCTGTCAGTCTTGTCTGTCTAGTCTGTCTAGTCTGTCTAGTCTTGTCTGTCTAGTCTTGTCTGTCTAGTCTTGTCTGTCTAGTCTTGTCTGTCTAGTCTTGTCTGTCTAGTCTTGTATGTCTAGTCTTGTCTGTCTAGTCTTGTCTGTCTAGTCTTGTCTGTCTAGTCTTGTCTGTCTAGTCTTGTCTGTCTAGTCTTGTCTGTCTAGTCTTGTCTGTCTAGTCTTTTCTGTCTAGTCTTGTCTGTCTAGTCTTGTCTGTCTAGTCTTGTCTGTACTAGTCTTGTCTGTCTAGTCTTGTCTGTCTAGTCTTGTCTGTCTAGTCTGTCTAGTCTTGTCTGTTAGTCTTGTCTGTCTAGTCTTGTCTGTCTAGTCTTGTCTGTCTAGTCTTGTCTGTCTAGTCTTGTCTGTCTAGTCTTGTCTGTAGTCTGTCTAGTCTTGTCTGTCTAGTCTTGTCTGTCTAGTCTTGTCTGTCTAGTCTTGTCTGTCTAGTCTTGTCTGTCTAGTCTTGTCTGTCTAGTCTTTTCTGTCTAGTCTTGTCTGTCTAGTCTTGTCTGTCTAGTCCTTGTCTGTCTAGTCTTTTCTGTCTAGTCTTGTCTGCCTAGTCTTGTCTGTCTAGTCTTGTCTGTCTAGTCTTGTCTGTCTAGTCTTTTCTGTCTAGTCTTGTCTGTCTAGTCTTGTCTGTCTAGTCTTGTCTGTCTAGTCTTGTCTGTCTAGTCTTTTCTGTCTAGTCTTGCTGTCTGTCTTGTCTGTCTAGTCTTGTCTGTCTAGTCTTGTCTGTCTAGTCCTTGTCTGTCTAGTCTTGTCTGTCTAGTCTTTTCTGTCTAGTCTTGTCTGTCTAGTCTTGTCTGTCTAGTCTTGTCTGTCTAGTCTTGTCTGTCTAGTCTTGTCTGTCTAGTCTTGTCTGTCTAGTCTTGTCTGTCTAGTCTTGTCTGTCTAGTCTTTTCTGTCTAGTCTTGTCTGTCTAGTCTTGTCTGTCTAGTCTTGTCTGTCTAGTCTTGTCTGTCTAGTCTTGTCTGTCTAGTCTTGTCTGTCTAGTCTGTCTAGTCTTGTCTGTCTAGTCTTGTCTGTCTAGTCTTGTCTGTCTAGTCTTGTCTGTCTAGTCTTGTCTGTCTAGTCTTGTCTGTCTAGTCTTGTCTGTCTAGTCTTGTCTGTCTAGTCTTGTCTGTCTAGTCTTGTCTGTCTAGTCTTGTCTGTCTAGTCTTGTCTGTCTAGTCTTGTCTGTCTAGTCTTGTCTGTCTAGTCTTGTCTGTCTAGTCTTGTCTGTCTAGTCTTGTCTGTCTAGTCTTGTCTGTCTAGTCTTGTCTGTCTAGTCTTGTCTGTCTAGTCTTGTCTGTCTAGTCTTGTCTGTCTAGTCTTGTCTGTCTAGTCTTGTCTGTCTAGTCTTGTCTGTCTAGTCTTGTCTGTCTAGTCTTGTCTGTCTAGTCTTGTCTGTCTAGTCTTGTCTGTCTAGTCTTGTCTGTCTAGTCTGTCTAGTCTTGTCTGTCTAGTCTTGTCTGTCTAGTCTTGTCTGTCTAGTCTTGTCTGTCTAGTCTTGTCTGTCTAGTCTTGTCTGTCTAGTCTTGTCTGTCTAGTCTTGTCTGTCTAGTCTTGTCTGTCTAGTCTTGTCTGTCTAGTCTTGTCTGTCTAGTCTTGTCTGTCTAGTCTTGTCTGTCTAGTCTTGTCTGTCAAGTCTTGTCTGTCTAGTCTTGTCTGTCTAGTCTTGGCTGTCTAGTCTTATCTGTCTAGTCTTGTATGTTTAGTTCTGTCTGTCTAGACTAGTCTGTTTAGTCTTGTCTATCTAGTTTTGTCTGTCTAGTCTGTCTATTTAGTAATCTATTTAATCTTGTCCATATAGGCTTGTCTTTCTAGTTTATGCTATCTAGTGTTAAATAAGTATTGCAGTACATACTAATTAAGTAATCCAGAATGCGCGATATCGGCTTACACGATCAAGTTTAATACGTAAGGGAATAGACGCGAAATGAACTTTCCATTTCGCCATGCGGTCTTAGACCGGAATGAGCGCACTTAATTACACAAAGAGACCAAACGCAAACACGCAATGAAAACAAAAGCTAAAAACAATCCACACACATGAGAACTCGCCATCACATCGAATCGGCCGAACGGAGAAAGTCTTATGTAACCTCATAAATGTGCAGTTATGCAACAGAAACACTTCGTTTGTTTTGTCTGTTTAGTCTTGTTTGTGTGCTCGTGTTTGTCTATCTACTTTTGTTTCTCTAATCTTGTCTGTCTAGTCTATCTAGTCTAGTTTGTCTAGTCTGTCTAGTCCGTCTGGTCTGTATAATCCGTCTAGACCGTCCAGATCGTCCAGAACGTCCTTGCAGTCCAGACCGTCCGCACCGTGCAGACCGTCCAGACCGTCCAGGCAGCCCAGACCGTCCAGACCGTCTAGACCGTCAAGTCCGTGTAATCTGTCTTGCCCGTCTAGTTCGTCTTGTCCGTCTTGTCCGTATAATCTGTCTAGTATGTCTAGTCTGTATAATCAGTCTAGTCTCATCTGTCTAGTTTTGTTTGTCTAGGTTTTAGCCTTTGTGTAGTTGCGGTGTGTTTGAAGTTGAAGCCTTTATAGATTATGTAAAGCTGGTGCAGTAAATCTACATATTCCGATGAATATTTGCAAGGGAAAAAGTTCGAATGGGATATGGAAATGTTGCATAACATTTTGAATAAAATTAGGAGTTGGATGAGTTATATAATGGACTACGTGGAACAGTGCGGGTTGTATCTAGATAGAGGTAGATAAGATTGTTAGTAATTCATGAGAACTAGAGTGTGGAACTATGATCATTGTATCTAGATAGAGGTCTAGATAGAGGTTAATAATTAGTGAAAACGAGAGTGTAGTATATTCATGCAGTTATTAGTGATATAAGTATAGAGCGGTTGAAAGAAATTGGAATTTATAATTGAATTAAAAGGTTGATTAAACCTAAAACTTTTAATTTTTAATACCCGAGTTACAGACAAGTTGGTTTAATCAACTTGTCTATAATTCGCGTATTAAAAAGTTGACAAAGAAGTAGACCAGTCGTTTTAATCCACGTGTATGTAACTCGCGTACTAGACTAGATATACAAGGATTAAAGTTAAATGTATGTAACTAACTAGACATTGAAAGACAAATGGATGAAATCAACTTCACTTTAACTCGCATAGTAAGAAGTAGACAAAGAAATGGACAGACATAGACAAAGAAGAAGACAAGTCGTTTTAATCAACTTTTGTATAACTCGCGTACTAGACTAGACATTCAAAGATTAAAGTTAAATGTAGGTAACTAACAGCAATTTATAGACAAGTTGATAAAACTATCTTCAATATAACTCGCCTATTAAGAAGTAGACAAAGAAGTAGCCAAGTCGATTTAATCAACTTGTGTCCAACTCGCGTGTTAGACGAGATTCAAGGATTAAAGTTCGAGGTGGGTAACTAACTAGCAATTTATAGAAAAGTTGATGCAATCAACTTGACTACAACTCGCATATTCAGAAGTAGACAAAGAAGTAGACAAGTCGATGTAATCAAATTTTTTATATCTCGCGTATTAGACGAGATTCAAGGATTAAAGTTAAATTTAGGTAACTCGGTTATTTGTCTATAGCTCGATTATTAGACTAGATACAAGGATTAAAGTTATACATGGGTCTACTAACTAGCAATTTATTGTCTAGAATTGCCTTTAACTAAGTCTCAGTTTCTATTTATCTGTTCTAGCTTGGTCTGTCTAGGCTTATTATTAACTAGCTAGAGTGTCGTGTTTCCTAACAGGATGTTAATTACGCATTTGCCCGTGCGCCTTCCTTGGTTTATAAATGAGTGCAGGAAATCCCGCAGGACTTCGTCTGGGAATATATGCTCTACATTATGCCAGTATTGATCACATAAATTTCCAAGTCTTCATGTATTCAAGTCTTCAAAACTCTTTTCAAGTTTCTTGTCTGTCTAATCTTGTTTGTCTAGTCTTGTCTGTCTTGTATTGTCTGTCTAGTCTTGTCTATCTAGTCTTGTCTGTCTAGTTTTGTCTGTCTAGTCTTGTCTGTCTAATTTTGTCTGTCTAATCTTATCTGTCTAGTCTTGTCTGTCTAGTCTGTCTAGTCTTGTCTGTCTAGTCTTGTATGTCTAGTCTTGTATGTCCAGTCTTGTCTGTCTAGTCTTGTCTGTCTAGTCTTGTCTGTCTAGTCTTGTCTGTCTAGTCTTGTCTGTCTAGTCTAGTCTGTCTAGTCTTCTCTGTCTAGTCTTGTCTGTCTAGTCTTGTCTGTCTAGTCTTGTCTGTCTAGTCTTGTCTGTCTAGTCTTGTCTGTCTAGTCTTGTCTGTCTAGTCTTGTCTGTCTAGTCTTGTCTGTCTAGTCTTGTCTGTCTAGTCTTGTCTGTCTAGTCTTGTCTGTCTAGTCTTGTCTGTCTAGTCTTGTCTGTCTAGTCTTGTCTGCCTAGTCTTGTCTTCTAGTCTTGTCTGTCCAGTCTTGTCTGTCTAGTCTTGTCTGTTTGGTCTTATCTGTCTAGTCTTGTCTGTCTAGTCTTGTCTGTCTAGACTTGTCTGTCCAGTCTTGTCTGCCTAGTCTTGTCTGTCTAGTCTTGACTGTCTAGTCTTGTCTGTCTAGTCTTGTCTGTCTAGTCTTGTCTGTCTAGTCTTGTCTGTCTAGTCTTGTCTTCTAGTCTTGTCTGTCCAGTCTTGTCTGTCTAGTCTTGTCTGTTTGGTCTTATCTGTCTAGTCTTGTCTGTCTAGTCTTGTCTGTCTAGACTTGTCCGTCCAGTCTTGCCTGCCTAGTCTTGTCTGTCTAGTCTTGACTGTCTAGTCTTGTCTGTCTAGTCTTGTCTGTCTAGTCTTGTCTGTCTAGTTTTGTCTGTCTAGTCTTGTCTGTCTAGTCAGACTTCAATGTCATACTTCGACGTTTACTGAACTTCGACTGGACAAATCATGTTTAAAATTCATTTTCTTGTTTCTATCCATTGTGTCAAACTTCAATTTACTAAGATTTCTAGCAACGTATTGACATTTGCAAGACTTCAACTATAATTTTTTTTGAACTTTTTTTGAAATTTTTGAATTCTTGAAAGTTTGAACTGACAACATTTTTTGTCGAGTTTTGTTACTCCAAATTTAAATTATGATGTTCCAGACTTCAATTTACACAACGGAAAGGAAAAAACTTCGAGGTTTCCCAAACTTCGACTGGAGAAGTCATGCTTAAACTTCATTTTTTGTTCCTCCTCATTGTGACAAACTTCAAGACAGGTTTCTAAACGCAACAACGTTTTGACATTTGCAAAACTTTAGCTGTCAATTTTTATTGACCAGTCAAAATATTTTGAAGTTTTGTAATTTTAAACTTCGACTCTGATGTTCTAAATCTCAATTTGCACATTGGAATATTAATAACTTCGACTTTACTGAACTTCCATAGGATAAGTCACGTTTAAACTTCATTTTTTTGTTTATTTTTATTGTGACACACTTAAATTTACTAAGGTTTTAATAGCGTTTTTACCTTATCCAAAACTTCAACTGTCAATTTCGACATTTGCAAAACTTCAACTGTCAATTTATATTGTGCAGTCAAAATATTTTGAAGTTTTGTAATTCTAAACTTCGACTCTGATGTTCCAAACCTCAATTTGCACATTGTAATATTAATAACTTCGACGTTTACTGTACTTCTATAGGATAAGTCACGTTTAAACTTCATTTTTTGTTTGTTTTTATTGTGACGCACTTCAATTGACTAAGATTTTAATAGCGTCTTGACATTTACAAAACTTCAACTGTCAATTTCTTTCGTCCAACTACTTTGAAATTTTGCAGTTTTTTACTTGGACGTGTTTTGTACTTCAAATTACGTTTTTTGCTAGTTTGGACTTCATCTTCTTCTGAGATATTTCTTTGTATTTTAAACTTAAAATTTTAATGTTTTTACTTTGACAGTTCAAAGTTTGACTTCAAACTTCAAATTTCTTTTATTTCAAACTTCGATATTTCGCAAGAATCAAACATAATTTGTCGCTTCACTGTATTATCTCTACACCAAATCTTCAAGTTTCGCGGATTTCGTGAACAATTTTGCAGGCAACTTAGTATTTTCCTAGTCTAGTCAGTCTATCTATGTCCGATGCTACTAGAGAAAAGCCAATAAATTCATCGCTTGCAAAGTGTGAAATGCACGATAATAGTCTATCTAGTCTTACTGTCTAGTCTTGTTTGTCTAGTCTTGTCTGTCTAGTCTTGTCTGTCTAGTCTTGTCTGTCTAGTCTTGTCTGTCTAGTCTTGTCCGTCTAGTATTGTCTGTCTAGTCTTGTCTGTCTAGTCTTGTCTGTCTAGTCTTGTCTGTCTAGTCTTGTCTGTCTAGTCTTGTCTGTCTAGTCTTGTCTGTCTAGTCTTGTCTGTCTAGTCTTGTATGTCTAGTCTTGTCTGTCTAGTCTTGTCTGTCTAGTCTTGTCTGTCTAGTCTTGTCTGTCTAGTCTTGTCTGTCTAGTCTTGTCTGTCTAGTCCTGTCTGTCTAGTCTTGTCTGTCTAGTCTTGTCTGTCTAGTCTTGTCTGTCTAGTCTTGTCTGTCTAGTCTTGTTTGTCTAGTCTTGTCTGTCTAGTCTTGTATGTCTAGTCTTGTCTGTCTAGTCTTGTCTATCTAGTCTTGTCTGTTTAGTCTTGTCTGTCTAGTCAGACTTCAATTTAAAACTTCGACGTTTACTGAACTTCGACTTGACAGAACATGTATAAAATTCATTTTCTTGTTTCTATTCATAGTGTCAAACTTCAATTTACTAAGATTTTTAGCAACGTCTTGACATTTGCAAAACTTCAACTATATATATTTTTTTTTGTCAAATTATCTTGAAGTTTGAACTGACAACATTTTTCGTCTTTCCAAACTATTTTGAAGTTTTGTTATTCCAAACTTCAATTATGATGTTCCAGACTTCAATTTACACAACGGAAAGGTAACAACTGCGATGTTTCCCAAACTTCGATTTGAGTCATGATTAAACTTCATTTTTTATTTCTCATCATTGTGATAAACTTCAAGCCTGTGGATTCTAAACGCAACAACGTTTTGACATTTGCAAAACTTCAACTGTCAATTTTTATTGTCCAGTCAAAATATTTTGAAGTTTGGTAATTCTGACCTTCGACTCTGATGTTCCAAACCTCAATTTGCACTTTGGAATATTATAAACTTCGACGTTTTCTGAACTTCCATAGGATAAGTCACGTTTAAACTTCATTTTTTGTTTGTTTTTATTGTGACACACTTCAATTTACTAAGGTTTTAGTAGCGTTTTGACATTTCCAAAACTTGAAAGTAGTTGGACAAAAGAAATTGACAGTTGAAGTTTTGCAAATGTCAAAACGCTATTAAAACCTTAGTAAATTGAAGTGTGTCACAATAAAATTCAAATTACGTTGCATAATTTGAAGTACAAAATACGGTTAAGTTTGAAGTAAAAAACTGCAAACTTCAAATTAGTTGGACAAAAGAAAATGGCAGTTAAAGGTTTGAAAATGTCAAAACGTTGTTGCGTTTAAAAACCTTAGTCTTGAAGTTTTGTCACAATGAGGAGAAAGAAAAAATGAAGTATAACCATGACTTCTCCAATCGAAGTTTGGGAAACGACAAAGTTTTTTCCTTTCCGTTGTGTAAATTGAAGTCTGGTAGTTTTGGAAATGTCAAAACGCTATTGTAAAAGTAGCATTGTAGAAGTATAAATGTCACTTGTCCTACAGAAGTTCAGAAAACGTCGAAGTTTTTAATATTCCAATGTGCTAATTGAGGTTTGGAACATCATAGTCGAAGTTTAGAATTACCAAACTTCAAAATAAATTGACCGCACAATAAAAATTGACAGTTGAAGTTTTGCAAATGTCAAAACGTTGTTGCGTTTAAAAACCTTAGTCTTGAAGTTTGTCATAATCAGGAGAAACAAAAATGAAGTTTAACCATGACTTTTCTAATCGAAGTTTTGAAAACGTAGAAGTTTTCAACTTTCTGTTGTGTAAATTGAAGTCTGTAACATTATAATTGAAGTTTGAAATAACAAATTTTCAAAATAGCTTGGAAAGACAAAAAAAGTTGTCAGTTCAAACTTCAAGATAATTGGACAAGAAAAAAATTATAGTTGAAGTTTTGCAAATGTCAAGACGTTGCTAAAAATCTTAGTACATAAACAGTTCAAACTTCAAGGTAATTTGACAAAAAAAAAAATTTAGTTGAAGTTTTGAAAATTTCAAGACGTTCCTAAGTTTTGCTAGTTTGGACTTCAACTTCTTCTAGATAGATATTTCTTTGTATTTTAAACTTAAAATTTAATCTACTTTTTCTCTTTGACAGTTCAAAGTTTGACTTCAATTTTTTTCTTTTATTTCAAACTTCGATATTTCGCATGAATCAAACATAATTTTTCGCTTCACTGTATTATTTCTACACCAAATCTTGAGGTTTCGCAGATTTCATGATCAATTTTGCTGGCAACTTCGTATTTTATAATTTATAAACTTCAATCTTCGCTTTTCCAAGTTATTTTTACAACCAATTTAATGACATTTGAATTTCATATTTTGACGTTTTCGAAGTTATTGGGAATGACTTATTTATTAGATTTTGATTTGTCATAATTTTCGGTCTTAATAGTATGACCACAAAATTCCGAAGTTTTTTTAAAGCAACTTTGAAGTTGTGAAGTTTAAAAAGTCAAATTTCTTTAATAAATGACATTTTTCACCTCTTTTTTTTTTCTTGTAATTTAAAAAATTTAACAATTAGCCTCTATATACAAATTTCAAATTCGAAGTTTTTATCTAAATTTATAATCATTTTTCAATGTTTGCACATCAATTAACATCTTGAACTTCAAACTTTGATGTACACAAGCAATACGACACATCAATTTCAACCACTTTCTACATCTTAAAAACTTCAAAATTTAATGTTAGCTTAATAAAATTCAAACAACAAATTACATATCCTTTTCCATCCCTTAAACATCTTAAACTTCAAAGTTTATGCTCGCAGACACTAGGTAACTTCAAATTTAAAAAAATTGTGAAGGTTCTTACAGTGCGTATTTGAAGTTTTATGACCACCATCTGAAATTTCCTATTTGCTTGAAGTTCTCGCCTTATAATCCTAAAACGAAGTTTGCAGTTTTCAAAAAGGGACAGTTTTTTCAGTCTATTATATGCTTGGTACAATATTGAAGTTTTAATTCCAAATAAAGCCCAAGTTTTTGAGGTGTCTCAATGAAGTATCACAATCAAAACTAGTTTAAGTTCTGTTCTACAATGAAGTTTAACACAAGTACAATTATGTGAATCGAACTATTCACATTTTCAGGTATTTTGTACTTCAAATTTAATCTCTTTCTTGAACATTAAAATTCTAAACTACAAACATCAATGTGGAGAATTTCCACTTCAAAAACAAAGAAATCTTCTTCTTGAATGAAGTTGCAAATGTTCGCGTTGGATGGAGATTATTGCAGTTGAAGGTGTTCTTGTTGGATGAAGTTGAGAATGTTCTTCTTGGATAAACTTGAAAATGTTCGTGTTGGACGAAGTTGAAGTTTGCAGCTTCCGCACAGTTAAGTTCTTCTTATCTGTCTGTCTAGTCTTGCCTGTCTAGTTTTGTCTGTCTAGTCTTGTCTGTCTAGTCTTGTCTGTCTAGTCTTGTCTGTCTAGCCTTGTCTGTCTAGTCTTGTCTGTCTAGTCTTGTCTGTCTAGTCTTGTCTGTCTAATCTTGTCTGCCTAGTCTTGTCTGTCTAGTCTTGTCTGTCTAGTCTTGACTGTCTAGCCTTGTCTGTCTAGTCTTGTCTGTCTAGTCTTGTCTGTCTAGTCTTGTCTGTCTAGTCTTGTCTGTCTAGTCCTGTCTGCCTAGTCTTGTCTGTCTTGTCTGTCTAGTCTTGTCTGTCTAGTCTTGTCTGTCTAGTCTTGTCTGTCTAGTCTTGTCTGTCTAGTCTTGTCTGTCTAGTCTTGTCTGTCTAGTCTTGTCTGTCTAGTTTTGTCTGTCTAGTCTTGTCTGTCTAGTCTTGTCTGTCTAGTCTTGTCTGTCTAGTCTTGTCTGACTAGTCTTGTCGGTCTAGTCTTGTCTGTCTTGTCTGTCTAGTCTTGTCTGTCTAGTCTTGTCTGTCTAGACTTGTCTGTCTAGACTTGTCTGTCAAGTCTTGTCTGTCTAGTCTTGTCTGTCTAGTCTTGTCTATCTATTCTTGTCAGTCTAGTCTTGTCTGTCTTGTCTTGTCCGTCTAGTCTTGTCTGTCTAGTCTTGTCTGTCTAGACTTGTCTGTCTAGTCTTGTCTGTCTAGTCTTGTCTGTCTAGTCTTGTCTGTCTAGTCTTGTCTGTCTAGTCTTGTCTGTCTAGTCTTGTCTGTATAGTCTTGTCTGTCTAGTCTTGTCTGTCTAGTCTTGTCTGTCTAGTCTTGTCTGTCTAGTCTTGTCTGTCTAGTCTTGTCTGTCTAGTCTTGTCTGTCTAGTCTTGTCTGTCTAGTCTTGTCTGTCTAGTCTTGTCTGTCTAGTCTTGTCTGTCTAGTCTTGTCTGTCTAGTCTTGTCTGTCTAGTCTTGTCTGTCTAGTCTTGTCTGTCTAGTCTTGTCTGTCTAGTCTTGTCTGTCTAGTCCTGTCTGTATAGTCTTGTCTGTCTAGTCTTGTCTGTCAATCTCATCTATCTAGTCTTAACTGTCTAATCTAGTCTATCTAGTCTTGTTTGGTAAATCTTGCGTGACTAGTCCATTGTAAAATTTAGTGAAAGTAACCCCTATGAGTAAGGTGGGCGAGGTATTAAAGTAGCTGAGAAATGGAGTTAATGGGCCGAGACGGGCCGCAATGTGCCAGGAATGCGAAACGTTTGTTGCATTGTGCCGGCGACACGGCCCGGCATACCAACGAAAAAGAATTAAAAAAAAAAGAAACCGAATACGCGAATACATATCGGGGCTGTTTATATAATCACGCTCGTGTGTGTTTCTGCACTCGTGCAGAAAATTCACATTCAATATTAAACGATATGGAAATATCTCTCGGTTGTATACTTATTTCCGTCGACTGTCTAGCCTTATCTAATCTTGTCTAATCTTGTTTAATCTAGTCTAATTTGGCTCGGTTTGATCTGGTATGATGTATCTTGTCTAGTCCGGTCTGGTATAGACTAGTTTGGTCTACTTTGGTTTGCTCTGATCTGTTCTGCTCTGGTCTAGACTAGTCTAGTCTAGTCTAGTCTAGTCTACTCTAGGCTAGTCTAGTCTAGTTTAGTCTTGTTTTGTCTTGTTTTGTCTTGTTTTGTCTTGTTTTGTCTTGTTTTGTATTGTTTTGTCTTGTTTCGTCTTGTTTTGTCTTGTCTTATCTAGTCTTGTGTACCCGTTTCTAATCTCTTCTATTTATTCCAAATGTCTCACAATGTCTTTGTTGTCTCAATAGACTAGCATCTAGTCACTAGGCTAATACTTAGTAGACTAAATGTTAGTCATAAAGTATGTAATTAATGTGTATGAGTTTTTGTGAAGGGTTGTTCTATTCTTGTGCCGGAAGTTCGTGGGGAAAATTGTGGAAATTGTTGTTCGCTTTGTGAGAATTGCTGTGTATTTTCGGGGTAATAATGGTCCCCCATAAATACACAATCGACCCTTGACAGGGACAATCGGGCGCATTGCAGCCTGGAAACGTGCTGAGAAAATTACTCGATTGTGAGTAATAATTGAGGGTTGTGTGTTAAGGGATGATATTTATATACTAAAGTAGCCTTGTCTAGACTAGGCTAGTCTTGTCTTGACTAGTTTAGCCTCGTCTAGTTTAATATTGTTAAATTTAGTCTAATATTAAAATATTAAATTAAATTTAGTCTAGTCTTATCTATATTAGTCTAGACTTGTTTAGATTAGTCTAGTTTTGGCTATTTTAATCTAGCTTCGTTTAGTCTTGTTCAATCCTGTTTGTAACAATTTTGTCCAATTTTGATTATCTTAGGTTATCTAGACTAGTTCAATCTTGTCTAGATTAGTCACGTTTTGTCCAGAAGTAGTTAGTCAGTACAAGGCTAGACTAGGTCAGTCTTGTCTAGATTGGTCCAATTTGTCTATATAAGTCTAAGGTTGTTTAGAATAGTCTAGTCTTGTAGAGACTAACTTATTCTAGACAAAATTGGACTAATCTAGACAAGATTGGTCTAATCTAGACAAGACTGAACTAGGCTATATAACCTTAAACTGACCCAGACAAGCTTGAACTAGGCTAGTACGGTATTGGCTAGATTAGTCCAATCTTGTCTAGATTAGTCTAATTTTGTCGAGAATAAGTTAGTCTGTACAAGACTAGACTAGTCAAATCTTGTCTAGATTAGTCCAATCTTGTCTAGAATAGTCTAGTCTTGTAGAGACTAATTTATTCTCGACAAAATTGGACAAGACTGAAATAGGCTAGATAACCTTAAGCTGATCCAGACAAGATTGTACTAGACTAGTTCAGTATTGACTAGATAAGTCAAATCTTGTCTAGATTAGTCCAATTTTGTCCAGATTAAGTTAGTCCGTACAAGACTAGACTAGGTAAGTCTTATCTAGATTAGTCCAATCTGTTTAACTTATTCTAGACAAAATTGGACTAATCTAGACAAGATTCGACTAATCTAGACAAGGCTGACCTATGCTAGATAACCTTAAGCTAAGCTAGACAAGATTGAACTAGACTAGTTCTGTATTGACTAGATTAGTTCAATCTTGTCTAGATTAGCCCAATTTTGTCTAGAATAAGTTAGTCTGTACAACACTAGACTAGGTCAGTCTTGTCTAGATTAGTCCAATCTTTTCTAGAATAATCGAGTCTTGTACCGACTAACTTATTCTAGACAAAATTGGGCTAATCTAGACAAGATTGGTCTAATCTAGACAAGATTGAACTAGGCTAGTTCGGTATTGACTAGATTAGTCCAATCTTGTCTAGATTAGTACAATTTTGTCTAGAATAAGTTAGTCTGTACAACACTAGACTAGGTCAGTCTTGTCTAGATAAGTCCAATCTTTTCTAGAATAACCTAGTCTTGTACCGACTAACTTATTTTAGACAAAATTGGTCTAATCTAGACAAGATTCGACTAATCTAGACAAGGCTGAAATAAGCTAGATAACCTTAAGCTAAGCCAGGCAAGATTGAACTAGACTAGTTCTGTATTGACTAAATTAGTCCAATCTTGTCTAGATTAGTCCAATTTTGTCCAGAACAAGTTAGTCCGTATAAGACTAGACTATGTGAGTCTTGTCTAGATTAGTCCAATTCTGTCTAGAAAAGTCTAGTCTTGTACCGACTAACTTATTCTAGACAAAATTGTACTAATCTAGACAAAATTCGACTATTCTAGTCAAGGCTAAGCTAAGCTAGATAACCTTAACCTAACCAGACAAGATTGAACTAGGCTGGTTCAATATTGACTAGATTAGTGATATCTTGTCCAGGCTAATCCAATTTTGTCTAGAATAAGTTTGTCTTTACAAGACTAGACTATTGAGACTAGACGAGTCTACCAGAGTTACATGCTCTCAAACTTGGATCCCTTTTTTATATCAAAACACAAACTTGCAAATTCTAGATATCTTCGTTTTCCGTCTATATCTCAGCTAGTGGACTAGATACATATACAAAAACTGAAACGAATATTAAAAACTAAACTATCTAGCTTATAGTGGAAACTAAAATATTCTATCTATAATTCTAGTAGAGTTTCTAAGTCGTTTTTGGACTAAAGTTTAGTCTTCTAAGTTTTTCTTGAAATCTCAGTTAGTACACTAGATTAGCAAACTAAATTTAGCACAAATAAAGACAACAAAATTATCTAGTATCTAGTGAAAACTCTACCGCTCTACCTAGAATTCTGCCACAGTAAAATGCTCTCAAACTTAGATCTCTTTTTTATATCAAAATACAAACTTGCAAATTCTAGATAACTTTGTTTTTCGACTATATCTCAGCTACTAGACAAGATACACACACAAAAACTGAAATCAGTATTGAAAACTAAACTATCTAGTTTATAGTCGAAACTAAATATTCTATCTAGAAATCTAGTACAGTTACCGCCTTACAAACTTTGAAGTCGTTTTTGGAATAAAGTTTAGTCTTCCAACTTTTTGCTGAAGACTCAGTTAGTAGACTAGATTAGCAAACTAAATTTACCACAAATAAAGGCAACTAAATTATCTAGTATTTAGTGAAAACTTTACCGCTCTACCTGGAATTCTGCCACAGTTACATGCTCTCAAACTAAGGTCTCTTTTTCATATCAAAATAACAACTTTCAAACTCTAGATAACTTTGTTTTTCGTCTATATCTCAGCTACTGGACTAGATACAAACACAAAAACTGAAATAAGTATTGAAAACTAAACTATCTAGTTTATAGTCGAAACTAAATATTCTATCTAGAATTCTAGTAGAGTTACCGCCTTACAAACTTTGAAGTCGTTTTTGGACTAAAGTTCAGTTTGCCAACTTTTTGTTGAAGACTCAGTTAGTAGACTTGACTATAAAACTAAATTTAGCACAAATAAAGACAACTAAATTATCTATTATCTAGTGGAAACTCTACCGCTCTACCTAGAATTCTACAACAGTTAGATGCTCTCAAACTTAGATCTCTCTTTTACAACAAAACACAATCTTGCAAATTCTAGATAACTTGGTTTTTCGTCTATTTCTCAGCTACTGGACTAGATAAACACACAAAAACTGAAATGAGTATTGAAAACTAAACTATCTAGTTTATAGTCGAAACTAAATATTCTATCTAGAAATCTAGTACAGTTACCGCCTTACAAACTTTGAAGTCGTTTTTGGAATAAAGTTTAGTCTTCCAACTTTTTGCTGAAGACTCAGTTAGTAGACTAGATTAGCAAACTAAATTTACCACAAATAAAGGCAACTAAATTATCTAGTATTTAGTGAAAACTTTACCGCTCTACCTGGAATTCTGCCACAGTTACATGCTCTCAAACTAAGGTCTCTTTTTCATATCAAAATAACAACTTTCAAACTCTAGATAACTTTGTTTTTCGTCTATATCTCAGCTACTGGACTAGATACAAACACAAAAACTGAAATAAGTATTGAAAACTAAACTATCTAGTTTATAGTCGAAACTAAATATTCTATCTAGAATTCTAGTAGAGTTACCGCCTTACAAACTTTGAAGTCGTTTTTGGACTAAAGTTCAGTTTGCCAACTTTTTGTTGAAGACTCAGTTAGTAGACTTGACTATAAAACTAAATTTAGCACAAATAAAGACAACTAAATTATCTATTATCTAGTGGAAACTCTACCGCTCTACCTAGAATTCTACAACAGTTAGATGCTCTCAAACTTAGATCTCTCTTTTACAACAAAACACAATCTTGCAAATTCTAGATAACTTGGTTTTTCGTCTATTTCTCAGCTACTGGACTAGATAAACACACAAAAACTGAAATGAGTATTGAAAACTAAAGTATCTAGTTTATAGTCAAAACTAAATATTCTATCTAGAACTCTAGTAGAGTTACCGCCTTACAAACTTTGAAGTCGCTTTTTGACTAAAGTTTAGTCTTTTTGTTGAAGACTCAGTTAGTACACTAGACTAACAAACTAAATTTAGCACAAATAAAGACAACTAAATTATCTAGAATCTAGTGAAAACTCTACCGCTCTACCTATAACTCTGCCTCAGTTACATGCTCTCAAACTTAGATCTCTTTTTTTATATCAAAACACAAACTTGCACATTCTAGGTAACTTTGGTTTACGACTATATCTCAGTTACTGGGCAAGATACACACACAAAAACTGAAATGAGTATTGAAAACTAAACCATCTAGTTTATAGTCGAAACTAAATATTCTATCTAGAACTCTAATAGAGTTACCGCCTTACAAACTTTGAAGTCGTTTTTGGACTAAAGTTCAGTTTGCCAACTTTTTGTTGAAGACTTAATTAGACTAGATTAGCAAACTAAATTTAGCACAAATAAAAACCACTAATTATCTATTATCTAGTGGAAACTATACCGCTCTTCCTAGAATTCTGCCACAGTTACATGCTCTCAAACTTAGATATCTTTTTTTATATAAAAACACAAACTTGCAAATTCTAGATAATTTTGTTTTTCGTCTATATCTCAGCTACTGGACTAGATACACACACAAACACTGAAATGAGTATTGAAAACAAAACTATCTAGTTTACAGTCGAAACTAAATATTCTATTTAGAACTCCAGTAGAGTTACCGCCTTACAAACTTTGAAGTCGTTTTTGGACTAAAGTTAATTTTTCCAACTTTTTGTTGAAGACTCAGTAGACTAAACTAAATTTAGCACAAAGACGACTAAATTATCTATTATCTAGTGGAAATTCTACCGCTCTACCTAGAATTCTACCACAGTTACATGCTCTCAAACTTAGATCTCTTTTTTATATAAAAACACAGACTTGCAAATTTTAGATAACTTTGTTTTTCGTCTATATCTCAGCTACTGGACTAGATACACACACAAAAACCGAAATGAGTATTGAAAACTAAACTATCTAGTTTATAGTCGAAACTAAATATTCTATCTAGAACTCTAGTAGAGTTACCGCCTTACAAACTTTGAAGTCGTTTTTGGACTAAAGTTCAGTTTGCCAACTTTTTGTTGAAGACTCAGTTAGTAGACTTGACTAACAAACTAAATTTAGCACAAATAAAGACAACTAAATTATCTTATATCTAGTGGAAACTCTACCGCTCCAACTAGAATTCTACAACAGTTAGATGCTCTCAAACTTAGACAGCTTTTTTACATCAAAACACAAACTTGCAAATTCTAGATAACTTGGTTTTTCGTCTATTTCTCAGCTACTGGACTAGATAAACACACAAAAACTGAAATGAGTATTGAAAACTAAAGTATCTAGTTTATAGTCAAAACTAAATATTCTATCTAGAATTCTAGTAGAGTTAACGCCTTACAAACTTTGAAGTCGCTTTTTGACTAAAGTTTAGTCTTTTTGTTGAAGACTCAGTTAGTACACTAGACTAACAAACTAAATTTAGCACAAATAAAGACAACTAAATTATCTAGAATCTAGTGAAAACTCTACCGCTCTACCTATAATTCTGCCTCAGATACATGCTCTCAAACTTAGATCTCTTTTTTTATATCAAAACACAAACTTGCACATTCTAGATAACTTTGGTTTTCGACTATATCTCAGTTACTGGACAAGATACACACACAAAAACTGAAATGAGTATTGAAAACTAAACCATCTAGTTTATAGTCGAAACTAAATATTCTATCTAGAACTCTAGTAGAGTTACCGCCTTACAAACTTTGAAGTCGTTTTTTGACTAAAGTTTAGTCTTCCAACTTCTTGTTGAAGACTCAGTTAGTAGACTAGACTAACAAACTAAATTTAGCACAAATAAAGACAACTAAATTATCTAGTATCTAGTGAAAGCTCTACCGCCACAGTTATATGGTCTCAAACTTAGATCTCTTTTTTATATCAAAACAAAAACTTGCAAATTCTAGATAACTTTGTTTTTCGTCTATATCTGAGCTACTGGACTAGATACACACACAAAAACTGAAATGAGTATTGAAAACTAAACTATCTAGTTTATAGTCGAAACTAAATATTATATCTAGAACTCTAGTAGAATTACCGCTTTACAAACTTCGAAGTCGTTTTTTGACAAAAGTTTAGTCTTCGAACTTTTTGTTGAAGACTCAGTTAGTAGACTAAAACCTAACAAACTTAATTTAGCACAAATAAAGACAACTAAATTATCTATTATCTAGTGGAAACTCTACCGCTCTACCTAGAATTCTACAACAGTTAGATGCTCTCAAACTTAGATCTCTTTTTTTTGTCAAAATACAAACTTGCAAATTCTAGATAACTTTGTTTTTCGTCTATATCTCAGCTACTGGACTAGATACAA
The DNA here is from genome assembly GCA_944588485.1 of Phosphuga atrata. Taxonomy (NCBI): domain Eukaryota; kingdom Metazoa; phylum Arthropoda; class Insecta; order Coleoptera; family Silphidae; genus Phosphuga; species Phosphuga atrata. Next base: position 11,417,522 of record OX155908.1, on the reverse strand, counting down.
ACACAAAAACTGAAATAAGTATTGAAAATTAAGCTATCTAGTTTATAGTCGTAAATAAATATACTATCTAGAACTCTAGTAGAGTTACCGCCTTACAAACTTTGAAGTTGTTTTTGGACTAAAGTTTAGTTTGCCAACTTTTTGTTGAAGACTCAGTTAGTAGACTAGATTTGCAAACTAAATTTAGCACAAATAAAAACAACTAAATTATCTAGTATCTAGTGGAAACTCTACCGCTCTACCTAGAATTCTGCCACAGTTACATGATCTGAAACTTAGATCTTTTTTTATATCAAAATACAAACTTGCAATTTCTAGATAACTTCATTTTTCGTCTATATCTCAGCTACTGGACTAGATATACACACAAAAACTGAAATGAGTATTGAAAACTAAACTATCTAGTTTATAGTCGACACTAAATATTCTATCCAGAACTCCAGTAGAGTTACCGCCTTACAAATTTTGAAGTCGTTTTTGGACTAAAGTTCAGTTTGCAAACTTTCTGTTGAAGACTCAGTTAGTAGACTAGACTAACAAACTAAATTTAGCACAAATAAAGACAACTAAATTATCTATTATCTAGTGGAAACTCTACCTAGAATTCTACCACAATTACATGCTCTCAAACTTAGATCTCTTTTTTATATCAAAACGCAAACTTGCAAATTCTAGATAACTTTGTTTTTCGTCTATATCTCAGCTACTGGACTAGATACACACACAAAAACTAAAATGAGTATTGAAAACTAAACTATCTAGTTTATAGTCGAAACTAAATATTCTTTCTAGAACTCTAGTAGAGTTACCGCCTTACAAACTTTGAAGTCGTTTTTGGACTAAAGTTTAGTCTTTTGTTTTTGTTGAAATTTCAGTTAGTAGACTAGATTAGCAAACTAAATTTAGCACAAATAAAAACAACTAAATTATCTAGTATCTAGTGGAAACTATACAGCTCTGACTATAATTCTGCCAGAGTTACAAGCTTTCAAACGTATGTCCCTTTTTTATATCAAAACACAAACTTGTATATTCTAGATAACTTTGTTTTTCGGCTACATCTCAGCTACTGGACTAGATACACACACAAAAACTGAAATGAGTATTGAAAACTAAACTAGCTAATTTATAGTCGAAACTAAATATTCTATCCAGAACTCTAGTAGAGTTACCGCCTTATAAACTTTGAAGTCGTTCTTTGACTAAAGTTCAGTTTGCCAACTTTTTGTTGAAGACTCAGTTAGTAGACTAGATTAGCAAACTAAATTTAGCACAAATAAAAACAACTAAATTATCTAGTATCTAGTGGAAACTATACAGCTCTGGCTATAATTTTGCCAGAGTTACATGCTTTCAAACTTATATCCCTTTTTTAAATCAAAACACAACCTTGTAAATTCTAGATAACTTCGTTTTTCGTCTATATCTCATCTAGTGGACTAGATATACATGCAAAAACTGAAACGAATGTTAAAACCTAAACTATCTAGCTTCTATTGGAAACTAAAATATTCTATCTAGATCTCCTGTAGAGTTACCGCCTTACAAACTCTCAAGTCGTTTTTGGAGTAAACTTTAGTCTTCCAAGTTTTTGTTGAAATTTCAGTTAGTAAACTATAATAGCAAACTAAATTTAGCACAAATAAAAACAACTAAATTATTTAGTATGTATTGGAAAATATACCGCTCTACCTAGAATTCTACCAGAGTTACATGCTCTCAAACATAGATCTTTTTTTTATATGAAAACACAAACTTGCAAATTCTAGATAACTTTGTTTTTCGTGTATATCTCCATACTAAATATACACTATGAATCTAACACTGAACTGTCTAGAATAGTCCAAAATTGTCTAGAATAGTCCAAAATTTTCTAGATTAGTCCAATCTTGTCTATAGTTAATTAGTCTGTAAAAGACTACACCATTCTAGACAAGGTTTGTCCAATCTTGTCTATAGTAAGTTTGTATCTACAAGACTAAACAAGGCTGGGTACTTACGTATTAACGCCACCACCGCTATATATTGGATCGAGAGTTCACGCTGCCGCGCGAATGTTGTCTTGATTTATTTATCCGCTTCGCGGCGGGCAATCTAATCTAAGTATTTTGAGGTTTGAAAATGTTTTAATTTTAAATAAAATGTTTTATTTTATGATTTATCATAAAAATTTGAGGCTTAAATTGGCTGCATTTAAAAATGTAGCGATGGTGGCGTTAATACGTAAGTACGCAAGGCCCTTTCTATACCAAATTAAACTAAATTAGACAAGATTGGACTAATCTAGACAGTTAAGCCTTGTATAGATAACCTTAAACTAATCCAGATAAGATTGAACTAGTCCAGACAAGACTATTCTAGACAAACTTAAACCAGGCAATCTAGATAAGATTATCATGTCTAGTAGATTACTCAATAATCCTATGGAAAACCTATAAACTAGATATTAATCGTTTGGGGTAAAACCATTAATTTTATATTTTTACGCAACAAAGGTGGGACTGTATTAATACCACCGTGTTTGAAAGAGTTAAAGCGTTATTTGGTTGGGGATTAGCGACGCAAATATCAGCGCTAGTTCGGATTTTATAGTCGGAACGCAGTTGTAACTAGATTAATTACAATGTAGCAGGCGGCGTGCTGAAAGTAGACGATGTAAAACTGTTTACAGCCGCTCGATTCCCGACGCCCGCCCGTACCAATTGCAAACTTGCAACATTGTCCGCACTTAATCCGTCTAGCGTTCTACGTGGCGGATTAAAACTTGCTTGTAATTAATGCACGAAACAAACAAGATTTAATCTGCCAGATTATCTATGTAATATTCCACGGAAGCAAAACTAGTAACTTTAATTAGATGTAAGTCGGAAACTGAACTAGACGCAAGTTCCTAATTCTCATTAGTTTGTAGGTAATTTAGTTCGTAATAACCTAATCAATTTTCATGTTGGTATTTTATCTATTAATCGAGATATAGACGAAAAAATAAGTTATCTAGAATTTGTTTCGGTATAAAACCTAACAATAAGTTTGAAAGCGTGTAACTCTCACAATACCCTAGATGCAAGTTTCAACTAAATACTAGATAATTTGGTAATTTCAAACTAATTATTAACGTAACGACGTACTTTCTACGTGTAGTATCTCTAGATACTACGTGTAGTATATCTAGTCTGTTTATCTAGTTTACTAACTGAGATTTCCACAAAAATTGGTAGACTAACATTGTTACATCAAATTTATTAAGCCGGAAACTCTACTAGATTTATAGATATTATTATTATAGATAATATTATAGATAATATTTTAGTTTAAACTAAAAGCTAGATAATTTAGTTGGTAATACTTGTGCCAGTTTTTGCGCTTGTATCTAGTCCACTAGCTGAGATGTAGACGGAAAACAAAGTTATCTAGAATTTACAAGTTTGTGTTTTGATATAACAAACTAAGTTCTAAGTTTGAAAACTTGTAACTCTGGTGGAATTCTAGCTAGAATCTTCAAGTTTTCACTAAATGTTAGATAATTTAGTTGTTTTTATCTGTGATTTATATAGAGTATATTAATCTAGTCCACTAACTGAGAATTCAACAAAAACTTGGAAGTCTAAACTTTAGTACTAGAAAGAGTTGAAAGTTTGAAAGGCGGAAACTCTACTTTAGTTCTAGATATAATATTTTCGTTTAAAATACAAGGTAGATGCTTTAGTTTTTAATGTTCGTCTCAGTTTTGGTGTTTGTATCTAGTCATCTAGTTGAGGTATAGACGGAAAGCGAAGTTAACTAGAACTTGCAAGTTTGTGTTTTGATATAACAAAGGAGGTCTAAGTTTGAGAGCATGTAACTCTGGCAGAATCAGAGATAGAGCATTATAGTTTTCACCAGATGCTAGATAATGTAATCGTTTTTATTTGTGCTAAATTTAGTTTATAAATCTAGTCGACTAAGATATCGGCAAAAACTAAATTTGAGTGCAAAAAGCAAATATCGACAAGAAACTAATACCGGAAATTGGAAACCTAATACCGAACCCATACACTAGTCCAGGCTAAATTTACAGGTGAAAATAAACGTGCAAAAACGTGTGTTTTTACCGAACGGAACTAGCATATCGGATTACCGGTAGTTCCGGCGGCTGTGACGCATTTGCGTTTCGATCGCGAAAACAAGGTGCGGGTCTTAAACTGGCACACTCACACAGTCTTAATCTGCATTTAGTCTTGGCCAATTGTGTTAAGGCCGTCCGCCTAAGGTCAAGCAAACACTTCCAAATGAGGAAAACAAAATCACTTGCTCTTTGGTAATTTATTAAGACTAGATAAGATCTAGTTTAGATAAGACTTTTTTTTTTTTTTGTGTTAACTTAGCAAGTGGACCCTCCGGAATAACACAAGCATCTTGGGACCGCTTTTCGCATAACTTTCAAGATGTTACTGCATAGTGTTGCCCCTACATCCCCCCTCTACTTACAGTGATTAGGGGTACAGGTACTAAATTTTTTTATCTTTTCGGCTTCCTTGCCTTTCCGCTCGTCTAGCATTTTTATTGTCATGATGTCTTGGATCATGCTTAATGTATCTGCCCATAAGTCCTCCGAAGAGATCATTTGTTCAACCATACTTGATGGGTCTAATGTTTGTCCAGTCTTATCCTTGCATTTATCCCTTTCAGGTATCCACCTGTCACACTCAAAAACAGTATGCGCCGCGCTGTCTGTGAGTCCACAGTAAATGCAGAGGCAATCTGTGGCCCTACCGATGCTATGGAGAAAGTTCCTGAAATAGCCATGTCCGCTCAAAACTTGGGTGACGTAAAAATTTGTTTCCCCGTGTTTTCTAGTTGCCCAACGCTCCACATCAGGGATTAGGATTCTGGTCCAGTATCCCTTAGTGGATAGACTCCACTGGTTTTGCCAGGCCTGGTACATTCGGGCCTTCGCTAGAGCCTTTTTGTCAGTCTGTGTGCCATCGCCGTTTAGTCTGCAATTGTAGACTTCTTCCCTCTCTTCTGCCATAAGTTCTATGGGTGGTATGTCGGCCAACACTAAGGCAGCATCCCTAGAGACAGTCCGGTAAGCACAGCATACTCTCAGGGCCATTTTTCTTTGAACGGTTACCAAGTTTTGTCTAATCACATGTTTTCTCAAAGCCTTTGCCCAAATCGGGGCTGCGTAGAGCATTGTGGAGTGAACCACCGAGCAAAGAAGTTTTCGCTTACTACTGCGGGGTCCTCCTACTTTGGGCATTAATTTATCTAACGCTGCTGCAGTTTTCAGTGCTTTAGCTGCCACTGTGGTGATATGGCGATTAAAGGATAGACTCTTGTCAAAGGTTACACCTAGATATTTGAGCGATTCCTTTGGGGTTATTTTTTCTCCTTTTATTTTAAATGTGATGGGTTTCGTTTTTCGTAGTCCAGTTAGCAAAACAGCTTCTGTCTTTTCTGGTGCAAGCTTCAGATTCTTGATTTGTTCACCTTTTCAATGGCCTTGTTTGCTCTCGACATAGTTTCCATTTCCGTCTTCCCCGACACTACAAGTGCCAAATCATCAGCGAAACCCACGATGTCCACACCTTCCGGTAGCTTTAGTCTGAGTACTCCGTCGCAAAGGACATTCCATAGTGTCGGTCCCAAAACAGAGCCCTGCGGCGCCCCACTACAGACATCACGCTCCACTAATTTTTTGTTTCCTTGGAGTACAACTTTCCTATTATGTAGGTAACTTCGTACCAGACGTAGCAGGTATGGTGAAATACCTCTTGCTGAGAGCTCCTCAAGAATGTTTTGCCAGGCAGCTGAGTTAAAAGCGTTGCTTACGTCAAGAGTGATAAGGGCACATACCTTTCTAGTTCTCTGTGTGCCCGCTTGCGATTTTTTTGCTACTTCAATGACTTTCGCTATAGCGTCTACTGTTGATTTTCCCTCTCGGAAGCCATATTGTTTTTCTGACAGTTGTTTACCTGACCTAAGTTCTAGTTTTAGTCTGCAAAGTATCAGGTGTTCCAAGAGTTTGCCTGAAACATCTAAGAGGCAGAGGGGCCTATATGAGGAAGGTTCCTGTGGTGCTTTATTACCTTTCTTAATTAGCACCAGCTTGGCTTTTTTCCATTCGTCGGGAAAGATCCCATCGCTAGCTATATGGTTCATTACGTTTAGGACATATGTTGGGAACTTATCCACTGCGGCTTTTAGAGCCTCAGGTGGTAGTCCGTCTAGTCCTGGCGCTCTACCATTGAGAATACGTTGGCTGGCTCTTAGTAATTCATCTTCCGTAAATGGGACTACCTCCATCACGTTGGGTTGCTCCCAGATCGGCTCTTCATGAGTGGGGAACAGTGCGTCTACCACCTCCAACATCTTTTCCATCGGAACCTGTAAAATTGGGTGCCTTATTTTCAGCCCTCGCATTGCGATTTTATACGCATCCCCCCAGGTATCTTCGTTAATTTTTTCGCACAGGTTTTGCCAGTGAAGACGTTTAGAAGCATTTATTTTTTGTTTGAGAGACTTTTTGGCAGTTACATATTCTTGTCTGTATTTTTCCCTGAGAGCTAGGTCTGAATTCTTTCTTCCTTTGCGCAGATATATGCGTCTAGACGCAATGCAAGCCGCCCTTGAGGAAGCGATTTCATCGTTCCACCAATAGATACGCCTGGGTTTTACGAACCGCTTTTTTTGTGGGAATGTTGCCTCATATGCTTTGCTTAGTGTCATTATAAACGACTCTGCTGTACGGTCTTGTGACTTTTTGATTTGTTCTTCAAGATTAAGGCCGAAGTTTTGTAATATTGCGGGAGTTGTTCTGGTGGGCCATCTCATATTTCCAACGTACCTGGGGGAGATGCACGTTTGACAGTCTTTAATCGTGTAGAAGATATAATTGTGGTCACTTAAGGATTCCCTCTGTAGGACTTTGCAGTTTCCTATTTTGTTCGCTAAGTTATTAGTTGTGAGTGTGAGGTCAATAATCGACTCGGACTCCCTGCGCTGGAAAGTTGGTTCATTTCCTACATTTTTTATATTCAGGTCCATGGTAGAGATCCAGTCCATTACAATATCGCCACGTGGATCCATTTTTGGTGAGCCCCAATATGGTGATTTCGCATTAAAATCGCCGGCTATAAGTTTTGGTTTTCGTTGGCTTCGCATGGAGTCGCTCAGATCGTCCAATGCCTTTTGTAAGTGGTCCAGATTTTTGTTGGGCGAAAAGTAGCAGCTATAGAATATCATTTCTGCAGTCTCTATCCAAACGTAGCCCGTTCCACATCCACTGCCTAATATTGGAATAGTTTTGTTTATGGCTCTTATTGCGGTGTCTTTATTTTGGTCTGCATACCATTTTGTATTACTAATTATTTTTTTGTTTGGCTCACTTAGTATTATTATATCAATGTTTAGCTCAGACACTGTGGCATGCAGCAGGTCATACACCCCACGGGATCTCATTTCATTTAATTGGAGGACCTTCAAAATTTTGAATTTTTTTGGTGTTGCCTTGCCTCCGCCAGCGCTTTTTGGAAACTTGGGCACATGCCAGAATTTGCCCGGTGTCCCTTACTTTGACAAAACGGACAGAATTCTTCGCCTTGGCACTGTTTGGCAATGTGGCCTTCTTGGCAGCATTTTAGACAGAGTTTTTGTCTGTCATGTCCATTGCACTTTTTTGCGGTATGTCCTATCTGCCAGCATCTGTGACACTTGGTAAGATTTATTCGTGGCCTTATTCTGCATTCAACAAGTCCAATTCTAATTCTGTTTCTTTCGAGTAGCTTTAGAGCTTGAACTTTTGGAAGTGCTACTGTTGCAATCTGGTTTTCCCCATAGCACGGTCTTAGATTTCTTACCTCCACATTTTTCTCATGTTCACCAATGTCGAGGTGTTCTCTTATAGCGTCTTCTACTTCCGCTGCTGTAGTAACAGCGTCCAGGTCCTTGACGTACAGTATTACGCTGTCAGTCATGGCACGCACATCTGCCGTTGGGCACTTTTGTGCTATGCTTTTCCTCAGTTCCTGTCCTTGACCACCTTTTACTTCTAGTAAAAGTTCTCCTGATTTGATGACTATTCCTGATGTTTTGGTGTCAATTTCATTTCGTATCATCTTGACCAGATCAGGATATGATCGCGCTTCCTCTTTTACAAAAACTGCATCAGTATTTTTTTCCCTCGGATCCTCTGTCCTTTTTTACCTAGGCTTCTTTACAATCTCTGTCCAATTTGTGTCGTTTTTCGACGGCGTTGGCTCTATGCTTGTAGCAGTATGTTTATGCAGCAGTATGTATACTTTATTGCTATAGATCCTCACTTCAATATTTGTACTGGCAAAGGTGAATTCAATTGCTTTTTTCACTGTTAACCAGTTTTTTACGGTAGGCTTATAAATAGCGATCTTATTTCTACCGCTGTGCTGTATGAGTTTTTTTAATGTTTGTAGACAGCTAAAAATGGTTTGTACCTCCACGGGTCCTCCTGAATTTTCCTCCATAACCATTTGATAAACATATCTGTCGTTTATTGTGGTGACGCCGTCATCGGACGGTGCTTCCATCGTGTGCTTCAATTATGCCACTTTGCCTTTTGCAATGTCTTGTTTAGACATTTCTATGCGCCTGGAATACGCCTCGAGGAGTGCTTTAGGTACACCTGCGTCGGGATTTAGGTTTTCGGCAATGCACCAGGCAAAGTCCCATTCTGTCGATGTTAGCAGCGCGTTTCCTTGCCCTTCTTTCGCTGTACGAAAGGCTTTTTGGGGCCATATTTTTTATACCTCTATGAATTCATCAAGGGTGTTGCCGTTGTTTATTTCCTGTAGTAATGTTTCCAGAAACTCTTGTTCTTTGTCGTTTTCCGATTCTCCTGTTTGCGTGCTAGTCTCTTTGGTAACAGGCCTCCTTTTATGACTAGATTCTTTCTCAGCATGTTGAGTCAATTGCCCACTTATCCATATTCTCTCGAGGGCATCTGCCAATGTACACATCTCATCGGTTGCTTTCTTAACTTCAGGTTTTGTATTTGAGTTCGCCTTTACAAGCATCCTCAGTTCATTTGCTTTCGCTATTACTTCCTTAGCGATAGTTTCTAGCTCCTTTCCCGTTCCTTCGCTAGGCTCGTGCCTGTTTATATTTTGCCGTTTCCTCTTGGTAGGCTGCTCTACTGGGGAAGATTGTAGGTCAACTCTGTGGAGTGATTAAATTTTTTTGTTGTCTCGTTTTTCCGTTAAGGAGAAGGATCTTTCTCTGATCTTTGTATTGACGGGTGGTGACCGTTTTACTCCTTCTCTCCTCAAGAATGGGTTACTTCCATCAGGTTCTTCGTTTCCTTCCATTACGCTGCACCATAAAGCGACAGTTACAGATAAATTGAGCTTGCCTTATAACAAAGACCCGGTATATACTCTGGTTTTAAATCAGAGGGAATAGCATACACATCCGTCAAAAAAGAGGCAAGGACGGAATAGTATTTGTTAAACGAACGACTACTAAGCGCGTGCGGCTTGCCGGCGCAAGAGTTCGGTGCCTAGCGCTATGAGCTATTAGCTATTATAATTGTTCAAAATATTGTGCGCTCCACGTACGTTTTGTAAGATAAGATTTTTCGCGCGAAACAAAGAATACGCGGGATAATTTTCGCCATGCGGTTACAAAAAAAAAATAAAAAGAATAAAAATAAACTAAAACAAGTTCTCTAATTGTAAGATCTTATTACTTATATATACGTTAATGTTAAAAATAGGAAAAAGGAAAAAGAAAAACGTGTAAAACACTTTATTAAGTAAAGTACTTTAATGCGCGTCATAATTTGACATGTGGAAGAAAACAGGAATCATTTTCGGAATTTTATAATTTAAATTAAAATTTGAGTGCGCCGCTCCCCGAAATTTACCCGTTAAATGATCATGATCGGCGACTTTGTCTGGTACTTGTAATGATTTATTACAAATATGACAAGAAGTGGCCGTATCGTAGGAATTTTGTTCATCTTCAGTTAATTTAATCATCGGAAGTGTGACGCTTAAATGATTCCTATATATTTCCTTAACATCCGCACAGAGGTTCTCGTAAAATAATTTCGAGCAATCTTCTCCGGTATAAGTCACGAATTTACTCAATGAATCATCAAATGAACATTTTATATTATAGGCAAAACTGTACGGTACGTGGATATGTGTTTGGTTGGTATAGCTTTTGTCGGGGTTTGGCGGACATGTATCTATCGGTTTTAAAATTGATTCAATATCTGCGTATACAACAAAGGGTATACGCATTTTTCTATCGTAATTTTGGAATTTTAATATATACCCCGGGATCATATCACCTCGCTTGTCTTTTACAATGTCTTTTGTCGGCATAATAGTGTAAATTTTGTTGCAGTCATTCAATTTATGTTAATTAAAAGTCGTCTTTTAGAACTAAGAGTACTAAGAGTACTTATCTCTTAAGAACAACACACAAACACTTGAGTCAATGTCTCTTTACTTATCCTACGCACAATTTGAGTCTTTTCTCAGATAACAATATAACAGTTTGATTGCACACAAATTCTGTATGAGATAGTTCAAATACCAGAATTTTTAGGTCCATATTATCCACTAAAAGGTCAGAATTTAACTTTGTTTAACTTTGAGGTTAACACAAACACCATCACACCACGACCGGCGGTCGCAGACATCAGTTTAGATAAGACTAGACAGATAAGATTAGACAGGCAAGACTAGACAGACAAGATTAGACAGATAAGACTAGACAGATAAGACTAGATAGATAAGACTAGACAGACAAAACTAGAGAGATAAGACTACACAGACAAGAATATACAGATGAGGCTAGACAAACGAGATTAGATAGACGAGACTAGACAGACTAGACTAGACAGACGAGACTAGACAGACGAGACTAGGCAGACGAGTCTAGACAGACGAGACTAGACAGACGAGACTAGACATACGAGACTAGACAGACGAGACTAGACAGATAAGACTAGACAGGAGACTTTTTTTTTTCTTTTTTTTTTTAACCCTGAGCACCCTGGGACCGCTTGTAGCATTTCAGGGTGTCAGTTATCATATATTTAAATACAATAAAATTAATTTACAATAAATTATGTTAAATGTGTTTGTGTCTTCTATCGCAGTACATGGTAGCTAGGATTAATGGCTGTTTAGGTTGTTTTTCTCTTTTTCCAGAGACGTTCATCAGCTTCTTTTTGGGATAGGATCTTGTTGATCATGCCATTTATAGTGTCCCAGTATTCTTGTGATTGTAGCATTTCTGTATTCCTTGGATTAAGATTGTCTATTGCTATATCCTTGCGTTCTTTGTCCCATCTCGGGCAATCGTATAGCGTATGGATTACGTTATCTAGTTGTCCGCAGTATATACAGTCTGGATCTGATGCCCTCCCGATGTTGTGGAGGAATTCCTTTAAGCGCCCATGGCCCGTGAGGATTTGGGTTAGGTGCTAGTTTATTTCTCCATGTTTTCGTCCGTACCATGTCTCTATATTGGGGATGAGTATCCTTGTCCACTCGCCTTTTGGTGTCATATTCCACGCTTCCTGCCATTCCCTTAAGAGGTTATCGTTTGCCTTGTTTCTTGTTATGTCGTCTTTGGAAGCATAATGTAGGTTTTTCATTAGCCTGATATGCAAGCCTATTGGCGGAATGCCTGAGAAAACTAACGCTGCATCTCTGGACACTGTCCGATAGGCACTACATACACGCAGAGCCAGTTTTCTCTGATAAGCTGCTAGTTTTCCAATTTTATTTCTATTAGTGGCTTCCGCCCAGATAGGAGCACCGTACAACATCGCAGACTGGGCAACTGCGCTGAGCAACCTGCGTTTGCTGCTCCTAGGCCCTCCAACATTGGGCATAAGTTTTTCGAGGGCAGAAGTGGTTTTTATTGCTCGCTCTGCTGCCATATTAAAATGCTCTTTAAAAGATAAACACTTGTCGATTATAATTCCTAGATATTTGATGTTTGTTTTAGGTTTGATTTCTGAATCCCGTACTTGGAAGGAGATGTGTGCAAGTTTTCTGTATCCCGTCAACAGAACTGCTTCGGTTTATTCAGGAGCTATGCGCAGTGATTTTGTCTCCATCCAGCAGACAATTTGTTTGATTGCTTGATTGGCCCTTAGCATAATACCCTTTTCTGTTTTGCCGACGATTGTTAGCGCAAGATCATCAGCGAAGCCTGTTATCTTAGTCCCTTCAGGTAGCTCCCTCCATCGTAAAGTACGTTCCACAGTATCGGTCCTAATACAGAGCCCTGGGGTACACAACTAGTGACGTTGTAGTGTAGCGTATCTTGTTCGGCTTGAAGTATGACACTGCGGCCCTCGAAGTAGCTGCGAACCATTCGCAGTAGGTACGGAGATATATTTCTTCTTGTTAGTTCTTCCAAGATGTCTTGCCAAACAGCGGAGTTGAAAGCGTTACGAATATCAATCGTAACTAGGGCACATATTTTCCGAGTTCTTTTGGTGCCTACTTTGGCCTTTTTGGCGGTATCTATGACCTGTTTTATGGCGTCTATAGTTGATTTGCCTTCCCGGAAGCCGAACTGGTTCTCCGGGAGGTTTAATCCGTTCTTAAATTCTTATTGTATACCTTCTTTATGTATACTACACGTAGCTTACCAGCTACGTGCAGTATACATAAAGGGCGATACGAAGAAGGTTCGCCTATTGGCTTGTTCCCTTTTTTAATGAGAACTAGCTTCGCTTGTTTCCATCTACTTGGAAACGTGCCAGTTAGTAGGTTTGCATTTAAGATATTCAGTACTAGTTCTGGGGAGGTTTTTACCAATAGTTTGACGGCTTCGGGGGACAGACCATCTGGACTAGGCGCTCTTTTGTTTTTTAGGCGCTTGCTTGCCGCGATTAATTCTTCCTCGGTAAATTGCGGAATTTCTGTGACTTTCGGTTGCTCCCAGCTTGTTTTAGGGTGAGCAGGGAATAATTCCTTGGCTATCTCGAGGATGGTATTTATTGGTAGTTTTTGGTTTGTTTGCCGGATGCGCAGGTTCCTCGTTGCTATTTTGTAAGCATCGCTTCATAATGCGTATTGCGCAATACGGCTCATTCTTGCAGTCGTTTGCCTTGTGGCCTTCTTGCCCACAATTAAAGCATAGAATGTCTGTCTTGTCCGTTACATGTACTGCCGTAATGTCCTGCTTTCCAGCATCTATGGCATCTCTCCAGTTGGATTCTTTCCCTTACATAGTATGCGAGGTGGATGAAGGTAAATTCCCAGTGGGTGTTTTCTGCGACCTCTCTAAAGCCTTCGATTGCGTCTCTCACCACATACTATTGCAGAAATTGGACTCTTATGGATTTAGAGGTAAAACAGGCAATTGGTTCAGGTCGTATTTGGCCGACAGGAAACAGTACGTCAAAATTAATTCAACTGAGAAGATAGGATTGTCAAAGGCTAGCGTTGTTAACGTGGGTGTCCCTCAAGGGAGTATTTTAGCACCTGTGCTATTTTCTCTGTATACAGCAGATATGATAAAGTTTATTGGTCAAAAATACTGCACATTATACGCTGATGACGCGAGTCTGATAATCTCGGAGCGATCCTTGGCACAAACTACCATACAAACAAATACAATTCTACAAAAACTCTTCAAATGGTTCTGCGCTAACAACTTATACCTTAACATCGCTAAAACTAGTTACGTAGTGTTTCAGTGTAGTAGAAGGATGCCCTCAAATGATATTCTACTTGAAATTGGAGACTGCAAAATTGAAAGAGAGAAGAAAGTGAAATTTTTAGGTATCTACTTAGAGGAGAACATGAAATGGAACGCAACAACTGAGAAGATAATCAAACAACTGCACAGCAAGGCATATTTACTACGTCAAGTGCGTCAAACTGTGGGAGAAAAAAATCTTCTCAAATTTATTATGCCGAAATCCACTCCGTTTTGTCCTATGGCATTTTGGTGTGGGGAATATCGACTGCATCACATGGAGTATTTCTTGCTCAAAAAAGGCTGCTCAGATCACTAGCCGGACTCAAAAATACCATTTCCTGCAAGCCCTACTTAAAAAAGTTTAAAATTCTTACCGTTCCTTGTATATATATCTGGGAAGCCGCTTGCCATATATACAAAAACCGACATACAATGAGCACTAACGAGGATAGTCATGGGTACAAAACTAGAAATTGCCAGAATCTTAGAACTGTGAAAAGCAACCTAACCATTTCAAAAGGAGCACCCAATCGTATCGGCATCCAGATCTTCAATCGTATACCTAGAGATATAAAAAATAAATCAAACTATATATCGTTCGGAAGCAGTCTAAAATTGTTCCTAATCGACAACTGTTTCTACAGCGTTAATGATTTTTTTGATAGTATATTATAGTTTCTCTTTAATTGTTTTTATTATTAATCTTATTTTTTATGCTTGTTTTATGTATATTCTATCTTGACTTGTCTCATATGTAACATTTACATCCTTAGAGAAATAAAATTGATTTTGATTTTTTGATTTGATTTGACTAGACAGACGAGACTAGACAGACGAGACTAGACAGACGAGACTAGACAGACGAGACTAGACAGACAAGACTAGACAGACGAGACTAGACAGACGAGACTTGACAGACGAGACTAGACAGACGAGACTAGACAGACGAGACTAGACAGACGAGACTAGACAGACGAGACTAGACAGACGAGACTAGACAGACGAGACTAGACAGACGAGACTAGACAGACGAGACTAGACAGACGAGACTAGACAGACGAGACTAGACAGACGAGACTAGACAGACGAGACTAGACAGACGAGACTAGACAGACGAGACTAGACAGACGAGACTAGACAGACGAGACTAGACAGACGAGACTAGACAGACGAGACTAGACAGACGAGACTAGACAGACGAGACTAGACAGACGAGACTAGACAGACGAGACTAGACAGACGAGACTAGACAGACGAGACTAGACAGACGAGACTAGACAGACGAGACTAGACAGACGAGACTAGTCAGACGAGACTAGACAGACGAGACTAGACAGACGAGACTAGACAGACGAGACTAGACAGACGAGACTAGACAGACGAGACTAGACAGACGAGACTAGACACACGAGACTGGACAGACGAGACTAGACAGACGAGACTAAACAGACGAGACTAGACAGACGAGACTTGACAGACGAGACTAGACAGGCGAGACGAGACAGACGAGACTATACAGACGAGCCTAGACAGACGAGACTAGACCGACGAGACTAGACAAACGAGACTAGACAGACGAGACTAGACAGACGAGACTAGACAGACGAGACTAGACAGACGGGACTAGACAGACAAGACTAGACAGACAAGATTAGATAGAGTATAACTTTTATTTGAAACTAATTATTGTTGTCATCCTTGAGAATTTTGTAAATGTAAATTTTGCAATTTGTCGCGAAATAGCGAAACAAGACAAAAAAAAGAAGTAATAATTTCCTGCTATTGTTGTGTAAGGAATCTGTGCGTCCGGCTTGAATGTCAACGCACCGTTGATTATACAATGGAATGTTAAATTTCTAGCGAAAAATATTAAATTGAGAGTTTTTTTTTGGAAAAGGTCAAAGATATAATTAGTTGGCGTTAAATTAGATTCTTCGCAAGAACGTTATAGTCTAATGGTTCTATTTCTTTTAGTTTTCAAGGTTTCAAGTTTTATAGTTTCCAATTCCCCAAACTCCAAACTTTCCAAGTATTCAATAATATTTTTGCCAGGTTTAACTAAGCTAGTCAGGTTTAATCCAGGATTAAAGTTCGAATAGCTAAGCAGTTTGACTAGTTACAAACTAGTTTTAAATTCGACCGCCTAGCTTAACTAATCATCTAGCTATAACAAGAAAACTAAAACAAACTTTGTGTTCTTCTAGCTCAGTGGTTCTCAAACTGGGTGCCGCAGCAATAATCAAGAAATATAAAAAAAATGTTAAAAGAAAATTACATGAGGAGGCAAACAAATTTGAGTTCCTACTTTTATTGCAGAATTATAGAGAATTGGCAAAAATCTGGGTCTTAAAAACGGAAAGGTGATGAACTCACTGAAGCTTCTGAAGCGACTGATTCAATGACAATCAGCATCGTCGGAGGAAACGAAATATCCCAGCAGACACCTGCGAGTCTAAATCAATCAGGTTCAAACCGTTTAAGGGTATTTGTGCCGTGAAATTTTTGTACCCCGACAAGGGTGCCGCAAGATTTTTTTAGCTCGATAAGGGTGCCGCGGCAACAAAAAGTTTGAGAACCACTGTTCTAGCTGAATTCAACCTAATTACAACATTATTCAAACCTTAATGACTTAGTGAACAGTGTTTTTAGACGCGGTTCAAATTAATTTCGGTACTTACGTATTAACGCCACCACAGCTACATTTTTAAATGCCGCCAATCTACACCTAAAATTCTTATGATAAATTAAAATAAAAACTCAAAATACTTACTACCTTTACTTTTAAACCACGGTTAGATTAGGTTGCCCGGCGCGAAGCGGACAGATAAATCAAGACAATAGCGGTGGTGGCGTTAATACGTAAGTACCCTAATTTCTAGTAAGTAGCTAGTTCTATCAGCTACAAAACAGTATATACTAATACTAATCGTATAACTCAATTGGTTCCATTGACTATTTCCAGAAAACTAAACCATTAGACTCGACTAGACTTACTAAGCTAGTCGTTTTTTATACAGGATTAAAGTTCGAATAGCTAACCAGTTCCACTAGTTACAAACTAGTTTTAAATTTAGTCGCCTAGCTTAACTAAGTATCTAGCTATTACTGTTGTGATCTCGCGATTTTGGTTTCAAAGAATTTCAGTTTCTCACGAGTCGGCAAAGAAAACTAAGTGGACACCCGATTAGTTTTAGTTTATTTAGGACCATTAATCTGCTTTATCTAAATCATGCGGGCAGACGCTCGAACTTAGTGATCGTGCCGAGACGGCGAGAGGATTTTGTTTTATGAGTTTTGGGAAATTTTCCATAAAGATTAGGGGAGGACTCACACCAAGACCGAGGTGATGAGGTAGAGGGGAAGTTAAAAAGGGGCAGTCAGAATTGAGCTAGCAAGAGAGTAATTTGAGTTTTGAAAACGAACCTCCGTATTTTCGTCGAAGTAAATTCCGGGTTTCGACCACAAGTATCGTAGAATTAAGTGTATTGTTGTTAGTTAGTAATTATTGTAATAAGTTAGCGATTAGTTGTACATATTGTAAGATATTAGTACATAAGTAGTATTTAATTACATATAAAGAACATATTTGCGTGTAATTAATTCATCCATTGTCCTGATCCTGGAGCAGCACCATACCAAATTACCAGTTCGCAACATTACAAAAAACCTGCTTTTTGTTCTTCTAGCTGAACTCAAATTAGTTACAACATTATTCAAACCTCAATAACTTCAATTAATAGTGAGTTTTAGACGCGGTTCAAACTAGTTTATTGTAGCTATTTGTATCAGCTACTAAACAGTCTAAATACTAGTGGTCTAACCTAACTTATTCCACTAAATATATCGAGATAACTAAACCAGCGTCTCTTTCCCACTGGGCACTCGGGACACGTGCCCAGGTCCCCGCAATTGTAGGAGCCCTCTAGTTCCTGCCAGAACACCAAACGATAATCGATATTTATTACCGAAAAACATATTTAATTCGGAAAAATGAAGCGATTATGAATCTGACTGCATGGACCTATCTCAAAGAACAAGACGTAGAAGCTCACGCCAGATTTTTTGACGGCTCTACGCTGTCAGCCCATCTGAATGGAAAAGAGAAATTCAATGTCTAAACCAGTTGAGACAAAGTTGGAAAGAATTTGCTGAAATCTATTAACGAGAAAGAGTTGGAAATGGAATGTCTGCAGAGAGAGAATATATTTATTGTATATTTTATACAAAGGGCTATCGACCAACAGGGTGCTTCTGCCCTGAATGTCTGCATTTAATAGAAGGAACTAATAGTATATTGGATATATATCATCTTAAGAAAGAAAACAAAATTGAAGGTACATTTCCAAATGTAGAAATCGCATTCAGTTCGTTCCTTCTCCAAATTTAAAAGAATAAAAAATGAATCAGTTTGTCGCTGATGTTCATTTCGAATGTTCCATGTATTTCCCAGTCAATGGACCAAGGTGTTACAGAGGCCATGAAGAGAGTTTAAAGGAAAGACCTTATGCTCCAATTGTTAGGAGAATCTGAAGTTCATGGGGTTTTGGAAATGTTTGCACTTTAAAGAAGCAATTTATGTCGTAGCTCTTGTCTCCAATAGTGCGAATGAAAAGGATATGAAAAAGGCATTTGATAGAACAAAGGCATTAGAAGACCCGGAAATTGAGAAAGAGGATGAATTGAATGATCTAGAACAGGCGTCTTCACTAGGATTTTTTAAAGAGCCTCATTGTTTTTATCAGATTTTCCTGAGGGCCGCAAGTAAAATAACGAAATGATGTAATGAACAGATGTAATGAAATGTCTTTTACTTAGCTCCAGACATACTTGAATTCGTTAAATTCTTTCAAATTGGCGGGCGAAATCTTTCACAGCTCTCTAATATCGCATCCACATTAGCAGGTTGGGAAGAAACTGAAATTCTCAAAATGTTGTCAACGTTTTCACTCATTAACCTGGAACTGTACTTGTTTTTTTATGAACCTTGGCTTACTGAATGTAGATTCACACATATATGTAGATGTAAAAATACAACTATACTAGTTGAAGCCTGGAGCCTAGCTATACGGAGTTGAAGCCTGGACCCTAAAGAAACCTGAACTAAAACGGTTGGAAGCGTTCGAGATGTGGTGTTATCGCAGAATGTTTAGAATATCCTGGAAAGATAAAGTCACCAACAAACAGGTACTAGAAAAGGTAAAAAAGGAATGCGAAGTCGTGCTGACCATTAAGAAAAGGAAACTGGAGTATCTAGGCCATGTCATGAGAGGCCCCAAATATAGTCTTCTAAGACTTATTATGCAGGGAAAAATTAAAGGAACCAGGAGTATTGGTAGGCGTAGAGTATCCTGGCTGAAGAACCTGCGCGAGTGGTTCAGCTGTAGCAGCACGGAACTGTTCAGATAAGCGGTGAACAGGATAAGAATAGTCATGATGGTGTCCAACCTCCGGTAGGAGAAGGACTGCAAGAAGAAGAAAAATATAACAAGACTTTCTGAGCACAGTCAATTAGGTTAGGGAATTGGTCCTTATGTATCCTTCTTTTTTTCTTCAAAAATAATTTGGAGTTCTGAATCATGCTGAATAATTCATGCTGAATTAACTCATTTTTTAAATCTATAGCTTCATATCCAAAAACAGAAAGTTGAGCTACACTTGCTGTTGTTACTGCCCATGGATTTTCCACTAAGCGAAATGGTTCTTGATACTTCCTGAAGTCACTAAACCTCTCATTCATTTCGTCTTTTAGGTTTGTAACAGCTCCATTAAATCAGAAACATTTTGCTTTTCATCTAGATTTTCATCAGAGTTTTAACTGAAGGAAAGCTGGAATATATACCCTTTGACAGTTCTTCAATATACATATTGAACTTAATTTTGTTGTAGTCTCCTTGCAATCGAGTCAGTGTTTCATTCACAATGCACTTTCCTAATTTACGTTTTTAAATTTACGTTGTTCTTTATATCCCTAACAGCCGAGGGCCGCAAAAAATCGTTCCGAGGGCCGCATGCGTCCCGCGGGCCGCGTAGTGAGGATCGCTGATCTAGAACTATTATTATTATTATTATTTGACTTTGAATTTGTTCTTTTCCTTCCTTTCACTGGTGCTACAGTCTGAAGCAGGACCTGGACACAAGTATAGGTCGAATTTATTTACAGACAATATTTCTTAGGAAGTTCCAAAATTTGGACCGACAAACAATTGCAAGAAATTCTAAAATATTTTATTTGGTTTTGAATTTGTGGACAGACAAATTTTCTTAGGAACCTCCCAAAATTTCGACAGACAAACCAATTTAAGTAGGTGCTTCCAAAATATTGCGGTGAAAAACTTTCCTGTCCTAATTGGTGACTTAGTGCCATAAAATCATGACTGGTGCTGCTTTGAGGAAACAAGATAAAATTTTGAAAATTCGTCTCAAAATCATATTCTAATTATGGAGCCTTGTGGAACCCAGACAAAATTTTGAAAATTCGCGTCTCAAAATCATGTTCTAATTATGGAGCCTTGGGGAACCAAGACAAAATTTTGAAATTTTGCGTTTCAAAATCGTGTCTTAGTTGCGGTGGCTTGAGTAACCAAGACAAAATTTTGAAAATTGGAGTTTCAAAATTGTGTCTTAGTTTTGGTGCCTTGAGGAACCAAGACAACATTTTGAAAATTAGCGTTTCAAAATCGTGTCTTAGTTGTAGTGTCTTGTGGAAACAAGACAAAATTTAGAAAATTCGAGTCTCAAAATTTTGTTCTAATTATGGAGTCTTGAGGAAACAAAAAAAAATTTTGAAAATTCGCGTCTCAAAATCATGTTCTAATTATGGAGCCTTGGGGAACCAAGACAAAATTTTGAAATTTCGCGTTTCAAAATCGTGTCTTAGTTGTGGTGCCTTGAGGAACCAAGACAAAATTTTGCAAATTCCAGTTTCAAAATTGTGTCTTAGTTGTGGTGTCTTGAGGAACCAAGACAAAATTTTGAAAATTCGCGTTCAAAATAGTGTCTTAGTTGTGGTGCCTTGAGAAACCAAGACAAAATTTTGAAAATTAGCGTTTCAAAATCGTGTCTTAGATGTAGTGTCTTGAGAAAACAAGAAAAATTTTTGAAAATTCGAGTCTCAAAATCATGTTCTAATTATAGAGCCTTGGGGAAAAAAGGCAAAATTTTGAAATTTCGCGTTTCAAAATCGTGTCTTAGTTGTGGTTCCTTGAGGAACCAAGACACAATTTCGCGCTTCAAAATCGTGTCTGAGTTGTGGTGTCTTGAGGAACCAAGACAAAATATTGAAAATTCGAGTTTCAAAATCATGTCTTAGTTGTGGTGATCTGAGGAACCAAGACAAAATTTTAAAAATTCGAGTTTCAAAATCATGTTTTAGTTGTGGTGACCTGAGGAACCAAGACAAAATTTTGGAAATTAGCGTTTCAAAATCGTGTCGTAGTTGTAGTGTCTTGAGGAAACAAGACAAAATTTTGAAAATTCGAGTCTCAAAATTATGTTCTAATTATGGAACCTTGAGAGAAAACAAGACAAAATTTTGAAAATTTTGAATTTTTTGAATTCGCGTCTCAAAATCATGTTGTAATTATGGAGCCTTGGGGAACAAAGGCAAAATTTTGAAATTTCTCGTTTCAAAATCGTGTCTTAGTTGTGGTGTCTTGAGGAAACAAGACAAAATTTTGAAAATTCACGTCTCAAGATCATGTTCTAATTATGAAGCCTTGAGGAACCAAGACAAAATTCGCGTTTCAAAATCGTGTCTTAGTTGTGGTGCCTTGAGGAACCAAGACAAAATTTTGAAAATTCGCGTTTCAAAATCGTGTCTTAGTTGTGGTGCCTTGAGGAACCAAGACAAAATTTTGTCTTAGTTGTGGTGCCTTGAGGAAACAAGACAAAATTTTGAAAATTTGCGTCTCAAAATCATGTTCTAATTATGGAGCCTTGGAGAACCAAGACAAAACTTTGGAATTTCGCGTTTCAAAATCGTGTCTTAGTTGTGGTTCCTTAAAGAACCAAGATAAAATTTCGCGTTTCAAAATCGTGTCTGAGTTGTGGTGTCTTGAGGAACCAAGACAAAATTTTGAAAATTCGAGTCTCAAAATCATGTCTTAGTTGTGGTGACCTGAGGAACCAAGACAAAATTTTGAAATTTCGTGTTTCAAAATCGTGTCTTAGTTGTGGTGCCTTGAGGAAACAAGACAAAACTTTGAAAATTTGCGTCTCAGAATCATGTTCTAATTATGGAGCCTTGGGGAACCAAGACAAAATTTTGGAATTTCGCGTTTCAAAATCGTGTCTTAGTTGTGGTGCCTTGAGCAACCAAGACAAAATTTTGAAAATTCACGTCTCAAAATCATGTTCTAATTATGGAGCTTAGGGGAACCAAGACAAAAATTTAAAATTTCGCGTTTCAAAATCGTGTCTTAGTTGTGATGCATTAATGAACCAAGACAATATATTGAAAATTTGCGTAACAAAATCGTGTCTTAGTTGTGGTGTCTTGGGGGAACCAAGACAAAATTTTGAAATTTCTCGTTTCAAAATCGTGTCTTAGTTGTGGTGTCTTGAGGAAACAAGACAAAATTTTGAAAATTCGAGTCTCAAAATTATGTTCTAATTATGGAGCCTTGAGAAAACAAGACAAAATTTTCAAAAATTCGCGTCTCAAAATCATGTTCTAATTATGGAGCCTTGGGGAACCAAGACAAAACTTTGGAATTTCGCGTTTCAAAATCGTGTCTTAGTTGTAGTGTCTTCAGGAAACAAGAAAAAAAATTGAAAATTCACGTCTCAAAATAATGTTCTAATTATGGCGCCTTTAGGAACCAAGACAAAATTTTGAAAATTCGAGTCTCAAAATCATTTGTTCTAATTATGGAGCCTTGAGGAACCAAGACAAAAATTTAAAATTTCGCGTTTCAAAATCGTGTCTTAATTGTGGTGCCTTAAGGAACCAAGACAATATTTTGAAAATTCGCGTTACAAAATTGTGTCTTAGTTGTGGTGTCTTGGGGAATCAAGACAAAATTTTAACAATTCGCGTTTTAAAATCGTATCTTAGTTATGGTGCTTTGAGGAATAAAGACAAAATTTAAAAAATTCGCGTTTCAAAATCGTGTCCTAATTATGGAATCTTAAGGAACCAAGATAAAATTTTCAAGTCTCATCTCAAAATCATCTTCTAATTATGGAGCCTTGGGGAACCAAAACAAAATTTTGAAATTTCGTGTTTCAAAATCGTGTCTTAGTTGTGGTGTCTTGAGGAAACAAGACAACATTTTGAAAATTCACGTCTCAAAATCATGTTCTAATTATGGAGCTTTGGGGAACCAAGACTAAAATTTCGCGTTTCAAAATCGTGTCTTAGTTGTGATGCATTAATGAACCAAGACAATATATTGAAAATTCGCGTAACAAAATCGTGTCTTAGTTGTTGTGTCCTGGGGGAACCAAGACAAAATTTTGAATATTCGGGTTTTAAAATCGTATTTTAGTTATGGTGCTTTGAGGAATAAAGACAAAAATTTTGAAAATTTGCGTTTAAAAATCGTGTCCTAGTTATGGAACCTTGAGGAACCAAGATATAATTTTGCAAATTTGCGTCCTAATTATGGGGCCTAGAGGAATCAATACAAAATCTTGAAAATTTGCGTTTTAAAATCGTATCTTAGTTGTAATGTCTTGAGGAAACAAGACAAAATTTTAAAAATTCGCGTCTCAAAATCATGTTCTAATTATGGAGCCTTGGGGAACCAAGACAAAATTTAGAAATATCGCGTTTCAAAATCGTGTCTTAGTTGTGGTGCCTTGAGGAACCAAGACAATTTTTTTTAAATTCACGTTTCAAAATCGTGTCTTAGTTGTGGTATCTTGAGGGAACAAGACAAAATTTT
Organism: Phosphuga atrata; assembly: GCA_944588485.1. Lineage (NCBI taxonomy): Eukaryota > Metazoa > Arthropoda > Insecta > Coleoptera > Silphidae > Phosphuga > Phosphuga atrata. The sequence goes on along the minus strand of OX155908.1, from coordinate 11,393,940 downwards.
GAAAATTCACGTCTCAAAATCATGTTCTAATTATGGAGCCTTAAGGAACCAAGGCAAAATGTTGAAAATTCGCGACTCTAAATCATGTTCTAATTATAGAGCCTTGGGGAGCGAAGACAAAATTTTTAAATTTCGCGTTCCTAAATCGTGCCTTAGTTGTGGTGCCTTAAGGAATCAAGACAATATTTTGAAATTTCGCGTTTCAAAATCGTATCTTAGTTGTAGTGTCTTGAGGAAAGAAGACAAAATTTTGAAAATTCGAGTCTCAAAATCATCTTCTAATTATAGAGCCTTGGGGAACCAAGACAAAATTTTGAAAATTCACGTCTCAAAATCATGTTCTAATTATGGAGCCTTGAGGAACCAAGACAAAATGTTGAAAATTCGCGTCTCAAAATCATTTGTTCTAATTATGTAGCCTTGGGGAACCAAGACAAAAATTAAAAATTTCGCGTTTCAAAATCGTGTCTAAGTTGTGGTGCCTTAATAAACCAATTCATTTCCATTTGCTCATTATTCGAAATTTCCTTCAAATTCGAACTAACCATAAATCCTAAACTAAGCATAAACACGTTATCATTAACTAGTTTGACTAGTTACGAAACGCACTAATTTTCGATAATCTAGTACAGTTACTTAACTAGTTATTACAAGAAAACTCGACCCAATTTTTCTTATTTTACACGAAAACTAACAAAACTTAAACTCCCAATATCTCAGAAACTCACAAAGACTACACAAAAACTGAACTGTTGCTAAGTATTAAACTAAGCTACGGTAATGTACTCCGATTGTTCTACGAGATTTTCGAAGTTAGATAACAATTTATCTAAGGTTAATTAAGTGTGGAATGAACTGGTTACAACACGACAAAAACTAACGATCGTCACTAGTTAATTCAACATTTAAATATAACCTCTTATTGGATATTAAGTTAATTTAACTTAATACGTTGATTTGTTTTATATTATTGTTGATTTGTTGAGGGTTTTTAAGCTAAATTTCAGCTAAAATTAGTTACATTTGGACAAGATTAGGGTTAGTTTCACATAACAAATTTACTTAGTTAGGTTTTAACTAAACTTAGTTACATGCAAGATTTAACTAATTTAAGTTTAGCTATTCTAACTAAGCTAATATTGATGGGAACATTCTCCTTGCCTCTAGAGTAAGTATATTCTAGACTAGGTCGAATTAATGTAGCTAATTTAGGTTAGGTATTAGGTCGATTAATTGCAACTAATTTAGGTTAGGAACTGAAACATTTTCTTGTCTCTGAAACTTTATCTAGACTAGGCTTAGTTATTTTGACCAATCTAATCTTCATTAGACAGCCCGATAAGCCAAGATAGGCTAAGACCAGACAGACCAGACATACAGACCAGATAGACCAGACAGACCAGACAGACCAGACGGACCAGACAGACCAGACAGACCAGACATACCAGACAGAACAGACATACCAGACATACCAGACAGACCAGACAGACCAGACAGACCAGACAGACCAGACATACCAGACATACCAGACATACCAGACATACCAGACAGACCAGACAGACCAGACAGACCAGACAGACCAGACAGACCAGACAGACCAGACAGACCAGACAGACCAGACAGACCAGACAGACCAGACAGACCAGACAGACCAGACAGACCAGACAGACCAGACAGACCAGACAGACCAGACAGACCAGACAGACCAGACAGACCAGACAGACCAGACAGACCAGACAGACCAGACAGACCAGACAGACCAGACAGACCAGACAGACCAGACAGACCAGACAGACCAGACAGACCAGACAGACCAGACAGACCAGACAGACCAGACAGACCAGACAGACCAGACAGACCAGACAGACCAGACAGACCAGACAGACCAGACAGACCAGACAGTGCAGCCAGACCAGCCAAACCAGCCAGTCCAACCAGACCAGCCAGAGCAGCCACAGCAACCAGAGCAGCTAGAGCAGCCAAAGCAGCTAAAGCAGCTAGAGCAGAAAGAGCAGCCAGAGTTTTAAAATCGTATCTTAGTTGTGCTGCCTTGAGGAATAAAGACAGAATTTTCAAAATTAGCGTTTCAAAATCGTGAAACCTTAAGAACCAAGATATAATTTTGAAAATTCGCGCCTCAAAATCGTGTAGTAATTATGGAGCCTAGAGGAACCAAGACATAATTTTGAAAATTCGCGTCATATAATCGTGTCCTAATTATGGAGCGTTAAGGGACCAAAGAATAATATGCTCAAAAACATAGATTTTGAAGATTATTGATTAACAATTTTGCCTATCTCAAATCTAGAAGGGTGCCTCAAATGTAGAAGACAGACCAGACAGTACAGCCAGAGCAGCCAGAGCAACCAGAACAGTCAGAGCAGAAAGAGCAGCCAGAGCAGCCAGAACAGCCAGACCAGCCAGAGCAGCCAAACCAGCCAGACCATCCAGACCAACCAGTCCAACCAGACCAGCCAGAGCAGCCACAGCAGCCAGAACAACCTGAGCAGCCAGAGCAGCCAAAGCAGCTAGAGCAGAAAGAGCAGTCAGAGCAGCAAAATCGTAGCTTAGTTGTGGTGCCTCGAGGAATAAAGACAAAAATGTTAAAAATTCGCGTTTCAAAATCGTGAAACCTTGAGAATCAAGATATAATTTTGAAAATTGGCGCCTCAAAATCGTGTCGTAATTATGGAGCCTAGAGGAACCAAGACATAATTTTGAAAATTCGCGTGTTAAAATCGAGTCCTAATTATGGAGCGTTAAGGGACCAAGGAATAATATGCTCAAAAACATAAATTTTGAAGAAGTGATTAACGATTTTGCCTATCTCAAATCTAGAAGGGTACCTCAAATCTAGAAGACAGACCAGACAGTACAGCCAGAGCTGCCAGAACAACCAGAGCAGCTAGAGCAACCAGGGCAGCCAGAGCAGAAAGAGCAGCCTGAACAGCCAGACCAGCCAGAGCGGCCAGACCAGCCAGACTAACCAGTCCAACCAGACCAGCCAGAGCAGCCAGAGCAGCCACAGCAGCCAGAGCAACCAGAGCAGCTAGAGCAGCCAGAGCAGCCAAAGCAGCCAGAGCAGAAAGAGCAGTCAGAGCAGCCAGACCAGACCGACTATATATTTGAAAACTGGAAAATACAAAAATAAAACAAATTTCCCATTTATTTTTTCCAGCCCAATTCGCAATTACCACCAATTTCAAAACGGCGTTGATACGGACGACCGTTCCATTATCGCGATTCTCCCTCCGCGCCTGTGCTCCCTCGTTTTATTTCACTCGCAGCCCCGCGTTTCCACAATTACCCCGATTTCGCCCGAAAAACAATCATTTCAATATTTCACACACGCCCCGTCAAGCACAAATTCAATATTTATTTACAAATCACAAACAACAATTCCAACACAACAAATCAATTAATTAAAAGCATTCAATTACAATAATTGCAATTAATTAGTCTCGTCTACATCTCCAATTCTAGTCTAGTCTTGTCTACATTTGTCTAGTCATGTTTAGCTTTATCCACCCCATGTAGAGTCTTAGTTCGTCTTGTCCGGGCTTATCCGAATTTTCCCGGTCTTGTCCGTTCTTGTCCAATCTTGCCTAGTCTTTCCTAGTTTTGTCTAGTCTTGTCCGGTCTTGTCAAGTCTTGTCCAGTCTTTTCCAGTTTTGTCCAGTCTTGTCGAGTCTCGTCTAGTCTCGTCTAGTCTCGTCTAGTCTCGTCTAGTCTCGTCTAGTCTCGTCTAGTCTCGTCTAGTCTCGTCTAGTCTCGTCTAGTCTCGTCTAGTCTCGTCTCGTCTAGTCTCGTCTAGTCTCGACTAGTCTCGTCTGGTCTCGTCTAGTCTTGCCCAGTCTTGTCCAGTCTTGTCCAGTTTTGTCCAGTCTGGTCCAGTATTGTCCAGTCTTGTCCAGTCTTGTCCAGCCTTGACCAGACTTGTCCAGTTTTGTCCAGTCTTGTCCAGTCTTGTCCAGTCTTGTCTAGTCTTGCCCAGTCTTGTCCAGTCTTGTCCACCCTTGTCCTGTCTTGTCCAGTCTTGTCTAGTTTTGTCCAGTCTTTTCCAGTTTTGTCTAGTCTTGTCCAGTCTCGTCTAGTCTCGTATAGTCTCGTCTAGTTTCGTCTAGTCTCGTCTAGTCTCGTCTATTCTCGTCTAGTCTCATCTAGTCTCGTCTAGTTTTGTCTTGTCTCGCCTAGTCTCGTCTGGTCTCGTCTAGTCTCGTCTAGTGTAGTCTAGTCCATTCTAGTCTCGTCTAGTCTCGACTAGTTTCGTTTAGTCTTGTCCAGTCTTGTCTCATCTTGTCTAATCTTCTCTAGTCTAGTCTGACCTTGTCTAATCTTGTCTAATATTGCATGTTTTTATTTAAAATTGTGAGTGGTTATTGAATATTGTTTAGACAAAGTATTAAATTTTTCTCACCCTTAAGGGTGCGAGAATGATTAGTGAACTCAACAGTTGAGTTTTCCCACAAACAATTTATCAATTGACAACAAAGCTCCGGCGTGTAATTGGCGCCGAACTGCCGTTGAGGCGAACGGGTGGAGGGAAACAAGAGCCCTTATTTGAATAATGGTGGAACTGTGCGTCGGTTCCTCGACCCCCGGAACGCCTCAAGATCTCGCGGCGAGATTTCCATCCCCTGACAAAGACACTGCCAGGGGTGGAAAGCGCCGTGCGAGTCGCTTTCTGCGCCCGTCGCAGCAGGTATATAGCCGATTAGTCTTTTCAGGCGCACCTGATTTCCCCTCGGCTAGGGGCTGCAACCAGCCAACGGTCATTTAATTCAAGACGTTGCGCGTCTTAATTTTTTCAGATTTTCCCCTGCTTTGAATTCAGTTTCAGACTCGTTTTAAGGGCTGCTTTCACATCCGCCGCGCTCAATACACATCTTAAGGGTGCCTTTTAGGATTCCTTAAACAAGATTAAAGCTACCTGTGCTGTTACATTAAACACAGAGAATATAATAAACAAAGACTTAACAAGATTAGACAAGAGGAAATAAGAGTAGGTAAGAATAGACAAGATTAGAATATAATATACTTCACAAGGCTTGTCTGCGTAGTCTTGTCTGTCTAGTCTTGTCTGTCTAATCTTGTCTGTCTAGTCTTGTCTGTCTAGTCTTGTCTGTCTAGTGTTGTCTGTCTAGTGTTGTCTGTCTAGTCTTGTCTGTCTAGTCTTGTCTGTCTAGTCTTGTCTGTCTAGTCTTGTCTGTCTAGTCTTGTCTGTCTAGTGTTGTCTGTCTAGTCTTGTCTGTCTAGTCTTGTCTGTCTAGACTTGTCTGTCTAGTCTTGTCTGTCTAGTCTTGTCTGTCTAGTCTTGTCTGTCTAGTCTTGTCTGTCTAGTCTTGTCTGTCTAGTCTTGTCTGTCTAGTCTTGTCTGTCTAGTCTTGTCTGTCTAGTCTTGTCTGTCTAGTCTTGTCTGTCTAGTCTTGTCTGTCTAGTCTTGTCTGTCTAGTCTTGTCTGTCTAGTCTTGTTTGTCTAGTCTTGTCTGTCTAGTCTTGTCTGTCTAGTCTTGTCTGTCTAGTCTTGTCTGTCTAGTCTTGTCTGTCTAGTCTTGTCTGTCTAGTCTTGTCTGTCTAGTCTTGTCTGTCTAGTCTTGTCTGTCTAGTCTTGTCTGTCTAGTCTTTTCTGTCTAGTCTTGTCTGTCTAGTCTTGTCTGTCTAGTCTTGTCTGTCTAGTCTTGTCTGTCTAGTCTTGTCTGTCTAGTCTTGTCTGTCTAGTCTTGTCTGTCTAGTCTTGTCTGTCTAGTCTTGTCTGTCTAGTCTTGTCTGTCTAGTCTTGTCTGTCTAGTCTTGTCTGTCTAGTCTTGTCTGTCTAGTCTTGTCTGTCTAGTCTTGTCTGTCTAGTCTTGTCTGTCTAGTCTTGTCTGTCTAGTCTTGTCTGTCTAGTCTTGTCTGTCTAGTCTTGTCTGTCTAGTCTTGTCTGTCTAGTCTTGTCTGTCTAGTCTTGTCTGTCTAGTCTTGTCTGTCTAGTCTTGTCTGTCTAGTCTTGTCTGTCTAGTCTTGTCTGTCTAGTCTTGTCTGGCTAGTCTTGTCTGTCTAGTCTTGTCTGTCTAGTCTTGTCTGTCTAGTCTTGTCTGTCTAGTCTTGTCTGTCTAGTCTTGTCTGTCTAGTCTTGTCTGTCTAGTCTTGTCTGTCTAGTCTTGTCTGTCTAGTCTTGTCTGTCTAGTCTTGTCTGTCTAGTCTTGTCTGTCTAGTCTTGTCTGTCTAGTCTTGTCTGTCTAGTCTTGTCTGTCTAGTCTTGTCTGTCTAGTCTTGTCTGTCTAGTCTTGTCTGTCTAGTCTTGTCTGTCTAGTCTTGTCTGTCTAGTCTTGTCTGTCTAGTCTTGTCTGTCTAGTCTTGTCTGTCTAGTCTTGTCTGTCTAGTCTTGTCTGTCTAGTCTTGTCTGTCTAGTCTTGTCTGTCTAGTCTTGTCTGTCTAGTCTTGTCTGTCTAGTCTTGTCTGTCTAGTCTTGTCTGTCTAGTCTTGTCTGTCTAGTCTTGTCTGTCTAGTCTTGTCTGTCTAGTCTTGTCTGTCTAGTCTTGTCTGTCTAGTCTTGTCTGTCTAGTCTTGTCTGTCTAGTCTTGTCTGTCTAGTCTTGTCTGTCTAGTCTTGTCTGTCTAGTCTTGTCTGTCTAGTCTTGTCTGTCTAGTCTTGTCTGTCTAGTCTTGTCTGTCTAGTCTTGTCTGTCTAGTCTTGTCTGTCTAGTCTTGTCTGTCTAGTCTTGTCTGTCTAGTCTTGTCTGTCTAGTCTTGTCTGTCTAGTCTTGTCTGTCTAGTCTTGTCTGTCTAGTCTTGTCTGTCTAGTCTTGTCTGTCTAGTCCTTGTCTGTCTAGTCTTGTCTGTCTAGTCTTGTCTGTCTAGTCTTGTCTGTCTAGTCTTGTCTGTCTAGTCTTGTCTGTCTAGTCTTGTCTGTCTAGTCTTGTCTGTCTAGTCTTGTCTGTCTAGTCTTGTCTGTCTAGTCTTGTCTGTCTAGTCTTGTCTGTCTAGTCTTGTCTGTCTAGTCTTGTCTGTCTAGTCTTGTCTGTCTAGTCTTGTCTGTCTAGTCTTGTCTGTCTAGTCTTGTCTGTCTAGTCTTGTCTGTCTAGTCTTGTCTGTCTAGTCTTGTCTGTCTAGTCTTGTCTGTCTAGTCTTGTCTGTCTAGTCTTGTCTGTCTAGTCTTGTCTGTCTAGTCTTGTCTGTCTAGTCTTGTCTGTCTAGTCTTGTCTGTCTAGTCTTGTCTGTCTAGTCTTGTCTGTCTAGTCTTGTCTGTCTAGTCTTGTCTGTCTAGTCTTGTCTGTCTAGTCTTGTCTGTCTAGTCTTGTCTGTCTAGTCTTGTCTGTCTAGTCTTGTCTGTCTAGTCTTGTCTGTCTAGTCTTGTCTGTCTAGTCTTGTCTGTCTAGTCTTGTCTGTCTAGTCTTGTCTGTCTAGTCTTGTCTGTCTAGTCTTGTCTGTCTAGTCTTGTCTGTCTAGTCTTGTCTGTCTAGTCTTGTCTGTCTAGTCTTGTCTGTCTAGTCTTGTCTGTCTAGTCTTGTCTGTCTAGTCTTGTCTGTCTAGTCTTGTCTGTCTAGTCTTGTCTGTCTAGTCTTGTCTGTCTAGTCTTGTCTGTCTAGTCTTGTCTGTCTAGTCTTGTCTGTCTAGTCTTGTCTGTCTAGTCTTGTCTGTCTAGTCTTGTCTGTCTAGTCTTGTCTGTCTAGTCTTGTCTGTCTAGTCTTGTCTGTCTAGTCTTGTCTGTCTAGTCTTGTCTGTCTAGTCTTGTCTGTCTAGTCTTGTCTGTCTAGTCTTGTCTGTCTAGTCTTGTCTGTCTAGTCTTGTCTGTCTAGTCTTGTCTGTCTAGTCTTGTCTGTCTAGTCTTGTCTGTCTAGTCTTGTCTGTCTAGTCTTGTCTGTCTAGTCTTGTCTGTCTAGTCTTGTCTGTCTAGTCTTGTCTGTCTAGTCTTGTCTGTCTAGTCTTGTCTGTCTAGTCTTGTCTGTCTAGTCTTGTCTGTCTAGTCTTGTCTGTCTAGTCTTGTCTGTCTAGTCTTGTCTGTCTAGTCTTGTCTGTCTAGTCTTGTCTGTCTAGTCTTGTCTGTCTAGTCTTGTCTGTCTAGTCTTGTCTGTCTAGTCTTGTCTGTCTAGTCTTGTCTGTCTAGTCTTGTCTGTCTAGTCTTGTCTGTCTAGTCTTGTCTGTCTAGTCTTGTCTGTCTAGTCTTGTCTGTCTAGTCTTGTCTGTCTAGTCTTGTCTGTCTAGTCTTGTCTGTCTAGTCTTGTCTGTCTAGTCTTGTCTGTCTAGTTTTGTCTGTCTAGTCTTGTCTGTCTAGTCTTGTCTGTCTAGTCTTGTATGTCTAGTCTTGTCTGTCTAGTCTTGTCTGCCTAGTCTTGTCTGTCTAGTCTTGTCTGTCTAGTCTTGTCTGTCTAGTCTTGTCTGTCTAGTCTTGTCTGTCTAGTCTTGTCTGTCTAGTCTTGTCTGTCTAGTTTTGTCTTTCTAGTCTTGTCTGTCTAGTCTTGTGTGTCTAATCTTGTCTGTCTAGTCTTATCTGTCTACTCTTGTCTGTTTAGACTTGTCTCTCTAATATTGCCTATCTCGCCTTATTTATCCAGTCTTATCTGTCTAGTCTCGCATACCTTGTCTAGTTCTTGTATAAATGATGTAATTGTAATTATGCAATGCTGGTTATTAATTATGTAACGGCGGCGTTTGTTTTCCTATCTTATCTGACAATGCTAAACCGACAAAGGCAGACCAAACAAACAAGTTTTTCAGTCGCTACCGCCATTGTTTGCCGTTCGATTGTTTTCCTCTGGCAAATACGACAAGAGATCTTTTGTTGCACAACGACCTGGCCCTCAGGAAAAAAAATATTCAAACCGTTTTTATTTAAATCCACTTGAACTAATCTTGTCTAGTCTAGTCCATTCCAGGCCTGTCTAGTCTTATCTAGTTTTATTTAGTCTTATCTGGTATATCCTAGTCTTGTTTGGTCTTGTCTTGTCTTGTTTGGTTTTGTCTGGTCTTGTCTGGTCTTGTCTCTTGATTACAAAGGCAAGACTAGAGAGACAAGCTTGAACACACAAGACTTGGCGGACAAGACTAGATAGATACTTGATAGTTTAAACTAGAAAGAATTAAACTTACCGATTTTTGTAAGAAGTTTATATTTGATTTTGTCTTTAAACTGTATACTACATTGAAGGTTTATGACTTAAGTGTGTTGTGGGTTGTCTGTCTAAGAAATCGAATTTGAATTTAAATTTCTTGCTTTTAATAAATATCATAGAAAATTGGATATTTTTCGAGATTTTTGCAAAATGATTGTCAAAATTTTAAGTTAATTTAGACAAATTTGAAGACGTGACAAATTTGGCTAGGTAGATGTTATTTGGTTAAGGATTAATGGATGTGCAGAGCTCATGGGCGTACCCAGGATTTAGTTTGGGCGGGGGGGTGGGGGGTTTAAGACCAGGATTTAGTATCGTGGGGGGGGGGGGGGGGGTTTAAGAAAATACAGTAACAGAAATGCACCAATTTATTATTTAAACTGACACACAAGTGTTCCTACACTTCATATCTACCATGCTCTCTTAAAGAGAGTCGTCTCTACTCGCCTCTTTATTTCCATATAACATTTATGTATATATTTTGCATATTTCGGGGGGTTTGGACCCCCAAACCACCCCACCCCTCTGGCTACGCTCATGCCAGAGTTAATTGTTGGCAAATTGTGCAAAAATTTTGCCAATTTAACCCAATGATATGCTCACATGCTTCTACTTGATATGTCTCAATGACATGCTCACATGCATCTACTTATTGTTAGACAGATTTATCGCAACATCTACAATTTTTTCGAAATTAAGTCAAGTCTATACAACTATTTTGCAAAAATATCGAACTCATATCTTAGTTTAACAAGAAATCTGGTAAATTTAGTATAATTCCCTAGCGAGCAAAAAAATTAAGGCCACTTAAGAAATTGCTACTAAAACCGGCCTGATAAGCAGAAGACCCGGATCCGCGCGAAAACCACCACCTGAAGAGTTGACCGCTGTTTGGTGTCCGCAAGTTGACGAAATACATCTTCTGCCGCTATGCAAGGAAATCAACATCAAGAAGCTAGAGATGTTATTGTTAGTGAATGAACCGTTAGAAGAAGGCTCCATGCTGCTGGATTATCTTGTAGAAGCATGGCATTACGAATTGCAAGATTGGCTTTTGCCAGAAATCCCTTGGTGTATGCCTTCGGATACATCGTGCCAACTTATCCCAGCAATGTTCGATGTGGCTGTGTGAGGCTAAGCATTATCTTGCATGAAAATGCCATGCTCATCCAAAGTGACCATGAATGGCATACCATGAATCAAATGTTGGTCAATGTTATTCCATTCCTGCACTTTCAACTCTCTTAGCTCCTGAGAAGTTCTTGAAGCTGGTGTATGCCTTCGGATACGTCGTCCCAACTCATCCCAGGCATATTCGATGGGATTCGAGTCTGGACTGAGTGCTCCATTCAAACCGCGTAATTCCCACCTTGTCCAGATATTTTCTGACAATTCTGGCTCGCTGGGCGAGGCTTAGCATAATCTTGCATGGAAGTGCCATGCTCATTCATAGTGACCATGAAAGACTGATAACATGATCGTCTAAAACCTCCGTGATATATATGTGAGAATTTCTATTTCTATCTGCATTTTTTAAATATTTAAATTCATAGTTCGTATTTCAAAAAATTTAGTGAATATTTATGTATATAAATATTATTTCGGTATATTTCTGGAAATAACAGAAATTCGTTGAATTTTTCTTTGGGTAATATTCGAAAAATTGTGCAAATTTGCGGAATTAAAGAAACAGAAAATTTCTGCTGTTTTACTGCGGTTTTTTTAGGAATCCGCGAATTTTCGAAATGAAATGATAGTTTAAAATTGAAATGAAATAGTTTGGAACTTTGATGAAAAGCGAACATAAACGATAAAAAGTAACTTGGAATTGAAAAGGTTTGACCAATCGGTTGGATTTGAAGCTTAATTGCAACTTTAATAAAACCAAGTTTTTCAGTAACAAATTTGTTCAAATTTCGAGAATTTTACTCAAACTTGGACAAAATACAAAATAGGACAAAATACAAAAACTACAGGGAACATCGCTTCTAAATACAGCATACAAAATCCTGGCCAACGTCCTACTGAACAGGATGCTGAGGAGGCAGTAGGAGACTACCAGTGCGGATTCAGACCCAACAGATCGAAGAAAGACCATATATTCGAAGCAATGGTAATAAGATGGCTCGAACATATAGAGTGCATGGAGAGCAACAGAAACATTAAGGAGGTCTAATATACGCGACCAGAAGGCAGAAGACCGGCAGGACGCCCACTACTGATATGGTGAGACGACGTGAAGGCAGATTTAAGAACGCAGACAGGAATGGATGGAAAAGGATTGAGGCTGCGGCAAAATCCCTTAGAGGGACGTAAGGCCACGAGACGGAGGAGAACTGAAAATTTTATAAATCTGAAAAATTCAACAAATCTCTAGGAGAATAGTATATTAAAGGACAAGTTCAGTAAGCGCGATTTTTCGTATGAATATGACGTATAAACCTTCAAGTTTATAGACGATATATTCTATGTTGAGGTTTATCTCTATCCTGTTTATCTCTCTCTCTCTATATATATATATATATATATATATATATATATATATATATATATATATATATATATATATATATATATAACTGAAGGATTAATATCTAAAAGACAAAGAGCACGATCTAATGATGTCTAACAATAGTACGGACAATCTTCAGTCACTTTTAGCACATGAGTTCAAGATACTCCATGTGAGCCGTTTCGCTGCGTCAAAGCAAGCGACTATGAAACGGTCAAGACCTATAGTGTCAGGGGCTCAAAGCCTGCAGTCTTACAAAAATACTAAAAAGCGACTAAAAACTGGATGATAACTTAACTATCGCTAGATTATCCCGGTACGTCCGATTCAATTGAATTGTGTGCCAAAGCTTCTACGCTTGATGATTCGGAGATGTTTATAGATGAGCGCGAGACAAGAATCATCAAGCGTAGAAGCTTTGGCACACAATTCAATTGAATCGGACGTACCGGGATAATCTAGCAATAGTTAAGTTAACATCCAGTTTTTAGTCGCTTTTTAGTTTTTTTGTAAGACTGCAGGCCTTGAGCCCCTGACACTATAGGTCTTGACCGTTTCATAGTCGCTTGCTTTGACGCAGCGAAACGGCTCACATGGAGTATCTTGAACTCTTGTGCTAAAAGTGACTGAAGATTGTCCGTACTATTGTTAGACATCATTAGATCGTGCTCTTTGTCTTTTAGATATTTTTCCTTCAGTTATTTTATGTATGACCTACATCTTGTGCACTGACACATTACATCGTAAATTCTTTTTTTTAAAATATATATATATATATATATATATATATATATATATATATATATATATATATATATATATATATATATATATATAATCAAGGGGTGCAAGGGGGGTGCAAGGGGGAGAAGGTAAAAAAGGTCACATACCACCCCAAATGTCAACCTCACCTGCACGAGCGATGACCTCGGTCATCCGGCGCACCCTGCTACGAAACAAACGAGGCTCTGACGACCGAGTAACGGCGAAATAACCGTCTAAACGGGAGTAAAGGAAATGATACTCCCCGACGACCCCTATCAACCCGCATTGGCCAGCGTGATAGGTAACGGCTAAACCCCTCTTAATATGAAAGATACAACAAGAACGCGGCCCTTAGTCCCCGGCGGACCGCTAGCACCCAACCAAGGTAGCGGTTGGATCAAGCAGCGGTCAAAGGGTGCAAAGAAACACCGGGAAACAACAGGCTGCCAAAACAAACGACGTACACTGCACATCTGTACTTATAACACGAGAACGCTTTCCAGCGAAGAAAAAGTACTCCAACTCGAAGAAGAACTAAACCAAATTCACTGGGATATAGTAGGTGTGGCTGAGATACGAAGAAGAGGAGAACAGCAGATTACCCTAAAATCAGGAAATACCTTATATTACAGAGGAAACGAAGAGAGCTCCGATGGAGGAGTAGGTTTCATAATACATAAAAAACACACAAAACAGATCCTACACATAGAGAGCATAAGCCCCAGAGTATGCTTTATAATACTGAAACTAAACCAAAGATATAACATAAAGATCATCCAAGTGTATGCCCCAACATCCACACACACAGAGGAAGAAATCGAGACCTTCTATGAAGACATCTACTCTGCAATGTCAAAAACTCCAACATACTACACACTAATAGTTGGAGATTTAAACACCAAGCTGGGTAAGAAGCAAAACAACAGCGAAATTTCCCTGGGACAATACGGGATAGGAGATAGAAATGATAGGGGAAACACCTTACTGCAATTCCTTTTAGAACATCGTATGAATGCTATGAATACCTTTTTTAAGAAAGCCGAACACCGGAAATGGACCTGGGCGAGCCCTGACGGAAATACACGAAACGAAATAGATTTCATCATCACGGATAAAAAACAAATCGTACAGGATGTCACAATACTCAACCTGGTGTCAGTAGGAAGCGACCACAGGATGCTAAGAGCAAAAGTTGTGCTACGATTGAAAAAGGAGAGAAGACTGCTTGCAACATCAAAGAGCAAAGAACAAACTACAGTGAAGAAATCCATAGCAGAACGACTAGGACACGGTAACATCGAGGAAATGAGTATAGAAACCTTGAGCAATGAAATCGTAACATCGATACAAGAGGCAAAACAAATACATGGTACGAAACTGAACAGGGAAGAAGGGAAACTATCAGCAAACACACGACAACTTATGAAACAAAGGCGAGAAAAACTACAAAAGCACCTACTACATACAGACCAGCTGAGAACACTAAATAAAGAAATATCAAAGGCCGCAAGGAAAGATATTAGAAACTATAACAAAACACGGATAGCGAAGACTATCGAAGAGAACAAAAGCATGAAAGTACTGAGACAGAAAATAACACCTGGAAAAGCAGAAATTACCAAACTCGAGGACCAAAACGGGCAAACTATCAGGAACAAAGAAGAGATCCTGGAAATCTTAAAACGCTTCTATTCAAATCTCTATAGCGCTCAAGAAACACCAGAGCCGGAATATACCCGTACCATCCCCCAAATTTTAAACCAAGGATCAGAAGATCTACCGGAGATAACCCAAGAGGAAATCTCAAAATCAATTACGGAAATGAAAAATAACAAGGCGCCCGGGGAAGATGATATTGCGATCGAACAGATTAAGGAAGGGGGAGTCGAGCTATTAGAAGCCATAAAGAGTTTATTCAACAAATGTCTCACGGAAGGAATAACACCAACAGCATGGGACAATGCAATCATTGTTATTATACACAAAAAGGGAAACACGGCTGACCTAAAAAACTACAGGCCAATAAGCCTGCTTTCGCACCTCTATAAACTCTTCACCAAAATCATAACGGCTAGACGCCTCACAACCAAACTTGACCTTTATCAACCGCCGGAACAAGCAGGATTCAGAGCCGGATACGGAACGAACGACCACCTGCAAACCATCAAAACCGTAATAGAGAAATGTGTCGAATACAACAAGCCACTCGTCCTTGCCTTCGTGGACTACGAGAAGGCATTTGACTCTATCAACCACAATGAGATGTTTAAGGCACTGGCAAATTGCCGAATAGACCATAGGTACTCGGAGACTCTACAGCACATATACAAAAATGCTACCGCATGCGTTAAACTACACGAAAAAACGGACAGATTCAGAATACAACGCGGCGTCCGACAAGGTGACACCATCTCGCCGAAACTATTTACAAACCTCATGGAGTACATGTTCAAGACCATAGAACTAGAAGATATGGGCATAAACATCAATGGCGAAAACCTCAACCATCTACGGTTCGCAGACGACATTGTGCTAATTTCGGATAGCCTAGATAAGACTGAAAAAATGCTTAAGAAGCTGGCAGAACAATCACGAAAAGTCGGCCTTACAATAAACATCTCGAAAACGGAATTTCTGACCAACCTAGTACCTTCCCGAAACTTTATAATGGAAGGGATTGAGATCCGGCAAGTCACCTCATACAAGTATCTAGGCCACGAGATTAAAATCGGCAGAGACAACCAGACACATGAGATTGGAAGGAGGCTAAGACTAACGTGGGCAGCCTACGGAAAACTAAAACACATTTTCAAATCCGACATCCCCAACTGCCTAAAACGTAAGGTGTTTGACCAGTGCATCCTACCAGTCTTAACCTACGGAGCGGAGACTCTAACACTCACACAAAAGTCCGTCCAAAAGATCAGAGTGGCGCAACGAGCCATGGAACGTTCCATGCTCGGAATTACATTGCGAGATAAAGTGCGGAATGAAGTACTAAGACAGCGATCTGGGGTTAGCGATGCAATTGAAGTAATAACCAAACTAAAATGGAACTGGTCCGGGCATGTCGCAAGGATGCCAAACAACAGATGGACCAAAAAGATCCTGGAATGGCGACCTAGACAGGAGGCATACAGAAGTAGAGGACGCCTACCCACCCGATGGACAGACGATGTGAAACGCATCGCCACCAACTGGATGCAAGAAGCACAAGATAGAAGTAGATGGAAGATGTTAAGAGAGGCCTGTGTCCAGCAGTGGACGAGACAGGCTGAATAAAGAAGAAGAAGAAGATATATATATATATATATATATATATATATATATATATATATATATATATATATATATATATATATATATGTATATATATATATATATAAATATATATATTTATATATATATATATATATATATATATATATATATATATATATATATATATATATAAGGATGTAGACATATCCAAATATTATAAATTGCAGGCCTTATAGAAACGGATATCTCAGGGCTATGCACCTAAAAAGTCGAAGATTTTAAAAGAAGAAGATATTCATAAATTTACAATTTTAATTTTAATTAATTAAATTTCTGTATTCGGGATTTCCACACATCACACAACTTCAAAATTATCTCGCCGAAAATTTGACACTGATAGATGTGAATTTCAGTGCCGCCCAGAGACAAGTATCTAAAGGTGCCACCCTTGAAAAAATTAACTCGTAACAGCACTCGGCGAGCCGTAAGCGCACGCATAAGAGTGCAGTAATGGACTCATAACCGCACGCATATGAGTGCTGTAGTGGACTCATAACCGCACGCATATGAGTGCTGTTATGAGTCCATTAGGAGGATAATAATAAAAAAAAAGAAGTACAACCGCTGCTTACTGTCATCTCGGAACTATCTAAACAAATAGAAGTGTTAAGTGAAGATAAGAAGAAAATCTCAACCCAGAAAACTATTGTTGAGAAGGAAACTGCTAATATACCCAAAAATAAATCCCAAGAAGGAGATTCGGCATTGGAACTTGACGATAACAGTGACAACACTCCGCGCTATCAAGACAAAAAAGCGAATTCGATCGAGATTGGCGAGGGCACCACAAAAAATCTATACAATCAACAGCAGATAGATAAATCTACTCGAAATAATAAAATCAATGGAATTATATCTCAAGAACAACCATGGGCGGTACAGCGACATAGGAAAAGGGATACACGGAAATCTAATGTAATTCATGGAACTAATGATGACGTAACTGAGATAAAAGCAGCAATGCGCTATAAACATCTCCATGTTTACAAGCTAGACCCCCAATTAAGTGAGGAAGATATTACCACATATCTCTCAAATAAAAATATTGATCAGGTGATTTGTAAAAAGTTGCAGTCAAGGCGTCCGGAGGAGTACTCGTCATTTAAGGTGACAGTACCTTTTGATGATTTCGAAAAGGTGAAAAGCCCAGATATTTGGCCGCGTCATGCCTGCATCAATAATTTTTTATTAAGATTAGAAAGGGCCCCAGCGAGAATGCTAAAATAAATATAAAATCCCCAACAGATACTCAAATAATCAAGGAAGCTGAGAACCATCTCTTGAAACATTCAAAACAAAACCAACAGGTGTCCAACAGCGCATCAAAATCTGAGATGTGTTCAATTTACTATCAAAATGTAAGAGGTTTGAACTCTAAGACTGATAACTTTTATTGTAACTCCTGTAGCTCTGATTTTGATATTATTCTGCTGAGTGAAACGTGGCTTAATGATTATGTATTCGATTTTGAATTATTTCCGTCTAATTATCAGATAGTGCGCTGCGACCGCAAATTTAAGCAAGTTAGTCGAACTAGAGGTGGAGGAGTGTTAGCAGCATTTAGTGATAAAATCAAGATCATACCAGTGGATATTTCCAGGCTTATTAATATTGTTCCCCTAGTTGATATTGTATTATGCAAGTGCTTCATCGGCTCACTGAAGCTTATTATTGGTGTAGTTTACATACCCCCTGATATTCCAAATGAAGACTTCGAAACCTTCATGTCCGCCTTGGAAACACTCCTTGTTGATCATCAGTTGATTATTGTTGGCGATTTTAACATTCCTGATGTTTCAAGAGCTGGTACTCGAAGAGCTTCGAATAAAGCTCACTGTTTGCAACAATTTAACAATGCTCTCGACATTACCCAATATAATAACGTCAGTAACTTAAGCAATAATTTGTAAGATTTAGTGCTAGCCAATATAAATCACAATTTGTCTGTTTTACACTCCATATCTCCCCTAGTTAAGGAAGATAATTATCATCCTGCGCTAGACATTAATATATGTATTCTCGAATCACATCATTTTCGTTCGTTTCCGTCTAATAGCCAAATGGCGTATAATTTTCGTAAATCTAATTTAATGTTATTGTATCAATCCCTTTGCGATATTGATTGGTCATCTTCATTGGAACAGTATAATAACATCAATGACGCTGTTGATTCCTTCTATACCACATTATATCAATGCTTGGATGAGTTTGTGCCTAAGAAATCTTACTCTGTTTCAAAGTATCCTATATGGTATTCCCCCGAAATTAGGTCTCTCTTACGATTGAAAGAAAAATATAGGAAGCAATGGTCAAGAACTGGTGATCGCCTATTTTATGACAAATACAGTCAACTACGCAGACAAAGTAAATCTAAAATTGCGAATTGCTATAAAACTTATATCCTAAGGATGGAAAGCAATATTAAGAAAAATCCAACTGACGTGTGGAAATATTTAAATAACAAGCGTGGTCACTCAAGAATTCCTGGTACGCTTCATAACGAAGATTCCAAGTTTTCTGAGCCTTACACCATAGTTAACGCTTTTGCTGACTTTTTCTCAAGTTCGTTCTCTTCAATTGATGCTACTGCTCCTACTGAATATTTAAATAACATTGTTCCTTTTAACTTTCCTGAAGTTAATGAAAAGGACATTCTACTAATTATGTCCCAATTATCTAATAAATTTACAGCTGGTGATGATTCAATACCTTCATTTTTAGTACGTGATTGTAGGTTTGTTTTCGGTCAACCCTCAATGATTCTTTTTAATCTATCCATTAAAACTTGCACATTCCCGAATAGGTGGAAACGCGCTCGCATCTCACCAGTCTTCAAGAATGGCGATAAGTCTTGTATCTCCAACTATAGGCCGATATCCATTTTATCCAACTTTGCCAAAGTTTTTGAAATTTCCTCTACCGTGTTATTTATAATAAAGTAAAAAGTTTTATTTCTCCTAAACAACATGGATTTGTGAATGGTCGTTCCACATGTACTAATTTAGCAACATTTGCACAATACGTATCGGAAGAAATTGATAACCGCGGACATGTTGATGTGATATATAATGATTTATCTAAAGCTTTCGACAAGATTCAACACAACCTTATTTTACAAAAACTTTACAACCTAGGCTTAAACCGTGAAGCTTTAGCACTACTTAAGTCCTATTTAGAAAATAGAGTTTGTTACGTATACTATAATGTGTTCGTATCAACTGAATTTCTAGCAACATCGGGTGTCCCCCAAGGCTCTAACTTGGGTCCCTTATTATTCATTATCTTCATTAATGACCTACTGTCCACGATATCGTGTCCCGTATTAGCATTTGCTGATGACATAAAATTATATAAATCGATTAAGTGCCATGGGGATATGTTACACTTACAAAATAACATGGACTCATTTGTGAGATGGTGTGTTAAACACAAATTATTACTTAATACCACCAAGTGTTGTTATGTTTCGTACTCAAAAACTCTTTCTCCAATACAAACTACCTATACAATTGATGGTAGCCCTATTGCCAAGAAGGAAATAATGAAAGATCTCGGTGTCATATTTGATTCTCGCCTAACATTTCTCGACCACCTCGATAGCGTGTGCTCCTCTGCATCGAAGTCCTTAGGATTTGTAGTGCGCGTTAGTCGCAACTTCACCGATACTAACCTAATGAAGCAACTTTTTTGTACATACGTCCTCTGCAAACTGGAGTACGCTATTCTCGTGTGGTATCCTTTATATACATCACACGCGTTCAAACTTGACAGAATTCATAGACGTTTTTTGAAATACCTGTCCTACAGACTTGATGGAGTTTATCCTGAGATAGGAACTAGTCTCAAACAATTGTTAATTAGACATAACATGGTTTCTCTAGAAGACAGAAGGAGTCATTTCTGTGCACAATATACCTCTAAGCTCTTGCATAGTCAGATAGACTGTTCATTTCTCTTGGGCAAAATTCCAATCAATATTCCCAGATCATCGTCTAGATCTACCGCCAGTTTTCGTCTGCCGATTCCAAGGACTAACGTACTACGTAGAGCACCTATCTTCGTAATGCGTAAAGCTGCTAACGAAGCATCTCAGGATATATTTTAAGACTAATATTTATATACTTATTTACTTGTTCTATGTAATCATTTTTACTGTTTTGTATATTGATATTTATTACTTGTATTACTTGTATGGGTTTACACCATTTGTTTATGTATTTATATGCGTATATGTATGTATATAGGTGTATGTATGTACGTGTGTTTGTATATGTGTATGCATGTGTGTGTCTTGTATGTGTATGTATGTATATATATATATATATATATATATATATATATATATATATATATTATTATTATTATTGTTCTGTCATTGGGGTTCGCTCTGTTGGACAATAAAGTATTATTATTATTACAGATGCAAAATAGAAAAAAAATACCGAGAATATTGAAACTCGTTATTTATTTAAAAAATGTCTGAAATTCGTAAAAAATGTACAAAAACTTGCTGAAATTTATGGAACTTGAAACGAATTTGTTAAAGTTACTGTAACTTAAATTAAAAACGTTTATACAATTTTTTTCTGATCTCTTTAAAATGAAATTCAAAATTTGATTAAAAAAAAAACGTGGATTTATATAAAAAAAAAAACTCACCCCAAATCAACAATTCCAAATAACAGTATATAATCAACGATAAAAACTGAAAAACAAAAATTAAAATTAGAAAAATTGCTAAAACATTCCACAAAACGAAAAAAAATTGACACACATCAACGAAAACTAGAATATTCAAGATGGAATAATCTATGTAGAATTCGATTTCTCTGTATATTTATGAAGTTTTATAGATAGTCTATTAGATGCGACGCAGTTAAAAGTCCAAGTGATCACATTGGCTGAAATTCGAACAGTTTGCAAAACTGCAACTTGGCAAATAATCTACCTACAAAATTCTAGTTTTCGTTATTATCTAGATAGACTATTTCTCCGTGAGTAGGGAAAGGTGATTCGTTCTGGACCCTCCACTTCCACTTCCTGCCCCCCCAGTTTCAGCCCTCCCTTTAATCAGTTTTATTCAGCTTTTAATCAGGTTTTAATCAACTTTGAATCTGGTGCTAAGCAGCTATAATCAGCTTTAAATTAGCTTTCAATCAATTTCAATACAGTACAAGAGTGTGAGGTCTATGTAAACCCACGTTAAACAGGGTGTGAGGTCTATGTAGCCCCACGCTACAAGTTTAAGCAGCTTTAATCAAGTAGAGGTGGAGGGTCCAGAATGAATCATCTTTCCCTACTTCCGTATATCTAACAAGTATCGATAATCTAGCTAGTCTATTAGCTAAGGCCGAGGAGGAAATTTTTAATCGGAATTTGCTGAAATTTGAATAAACTTTGCAAAGCTGCAACTTGAATAATAATCTAGCTAGAATATTGTACTTTTCGTTATAATCTAGATAGACTATTTCTCCGTATATTTAACATATTTCGCAATCCTAACTAGTATATTAGCTAAGGCACAAGAAGAAATCATTAATCAAAATTAGCTGAAATTTCAACAAAATTTGCAAAGCTGCAATTTGGATAACAATCCAGATAGAATATTCTAGTTTTCGTGATTCTCCAGATACACTATTTCTCCGTTTATTCGACACGGTTTGTTAATCTAGCTAGTCTATCAGCTAAGGCACAGGAGGAAATAATTAATCAAAATTTGCTACTCTTTCAACAAAATTTGCAAAGCTGCAACTTAGATAATAATCTAGATAGAATTATTATTATCTAGATAGACTATAGCTTTGTATATTTAATAATTTTTGTTAATATAGCTAGTCTATTAGCTAAGGCACAAGAGGAAATCATTAATCGAAATTCAAAATTAGTTAGTCAACAAAATTTGCAAAGCTGCAACTTGGCTAATAATCTAGATACAATATTCTAGTTTTAGTTATTATCTAGATAGACTATATTTCGGTATATTTATCAAGTTTCGATATTCTAACTAGTCTATTGTCGGAGGCACATGAAGAAATAATTGATCTAAATATGCTCTTTCAACAAAATTTGCAAATCTTCAACTTGGATAATAATCTAGATACAATATTCTAGTTTTAGTAATTATCTAGATAGACTATTTCTCTTTATAATTAACAAGTTTCGTTAATCTAGCTAGTTTATTAGCTAAGGCACAGGAGGAAATAATTAATCGAAATTTTCTGAAATTTCAACAAAATTTGCAAAGCTGCAACATAGATAATAATATAGATAGAATACTCTAGTTTTCGTTATTGTCTAGATAGACTATATCTTCGTATATTTAACAATTGTCGTTAATCTAGCTATTCCATTAGGTAAGACACAGGAGGAAATAATTAATAGAAATTTGTTGAAATTTCAACAAAGCTTGCAAAGCTTTAACTTGGATTAAAGTGACCACGCGGTTTTGGCGGGATAATCCCGCTCTTTGGAGGACAGTCCCGTGTCCCGCCGATTTTTAAAAATGTCCCGCTTTTCAGAAAATATCTGCATTTCTTATTTTAAATACTGTAATATAAAAAATAAGATTTTTCCACATATTCCCATAAAATCTCCTTTTTTAATGTCACCCAATGAAACTTTTTAATATCCTCGAATTGAACACTCCATTCTTCAAGATATTTCAAGCAGTTATTATAAAACATTCTAACCACTTTCAGAAAATCCGGTCGTTTAATGGCACCTTCTTCTGAAATTTTCATTGGGTGACATTCAAAAAGGAGATTTTATAGGAATATGTAGAGAAATCTTTTGAATAAATTAGTAACCATTTTCCGAAAAATAATATTTGCGAAAATAATCTTTTATCTACTCACATGCAAAAATGTAAACATTAATAAATATATTATTGTATGTTAAGGATGCCATTATTATAATCGTGCGTAAAAGTATCCGAATCGTGCGTAAAAGTCCAATGCAAATCAAATGGAATTTAATTATTAAACGATTTCTATGGCAACAACTTGCGTTCATCATCATCATCATCATCATTGTCCAGCCGTTTGCGTCCACTGCAGGACATAAGCCTCTTCTAACTCTTTCCAGGCATCACGATGTTGTGCTTTGTTCATCCAGTTTTGTGACACCCTCTTGATGTCATCGGTCCATCGAGTTGGTGGTCTACCTCTACTTCGTTTATCGGCACGGGGTCTCCATTCCAAAAGCCGTTTAGTCCATCGGCCATCCCTAAGTCTGGCAACGTGGCCTGCCCATCTCCATTTCATGTTGGAGATGCGTGTTATAATGTCGCAGACACCCGTCCATTCCCTGATGACCTCGTTTCGTAACCTGTCTTGTAAGGAAATGCCTAGCATGGCCCGTTCCATTGACCTCTGTGTTACCTGCAGTTTTGCTGCGGAACGCTTTGTTAGTGTTAAAGTCTCTGACCCATACGTCATTACCGGCATCACACATTGCTCGAACACTTTCCGTTTGAGACACATTGGTAGTTCACTCTTCAAGACGTTAGTTAGTTTTCCAAACGCTGCCTATCCTAAGCCTATGCGGCGCTGTATTTCGCATGTTTGGTTTTTGCGTCTTATGCGTATCTGATGCCCCAGGTATATATAGGAAGTTACTTCTTCTATATTAGCATCATCTATTTTGATTTGATCGCTTAGCACTAGGTTGGTCATAACTTTTGTTATAGGCTAAGGCCCACTTTTTCCGTTGACTGTTTTAGCTCGTTGAGCATAGTTTTTGCATCTTTGATATTGTCGGCTATTAGGACGATGTCGTCTGCGAATCTCAGGTGGTTAAATTTTTCTCCATCCACTGTAATTCCTAGGTGTTCCCAAGATACCATTTTAAAAGCATATTCGAGAACCGTGGTAAATAGTTTTGGGGAGATAGTGTCCCCTTGGCGAATTCCCCTGCCAATTTTAAATTTGTTGGTATTGTCGTGTAGCCTTATACTTGCTGTAGCGTTTCGGTAAATATGTTCAATTAGCTTTGTATATCGATAGTCTATTCGTGCTTGGTCTAGAGCAGCTTTTATGGCGGGTAATTCAACTGTATCGAACGCCTTTTCGAAATCTATGAAAATCAGGACAAGGGGTTTATTATATTCATTATACTTTTCAATGAGAGTTTTTAAACCCTGAAGATGGTCATTTGTCCCGTATCCCGATCTAAACCCAGCCTGTTCTTTGGGTTGGTAGAAGTCTAGTTTATTTTCTAACCTTTTGGTGATTACTTTGGTGAAAAGTTTATATAGATGTGGTAGCAAACTTATCGGTCTGTAGTTTCCGAGCTATGTTATATCGCCTTTTTTATGTAGAATAACTGTGGAGGCGTTGTTCCATTCGCCAGGTGTAGCACATTCTTCTAAGCAGGTGTTGAATAGTGCTTTTATGGCATGTAGTAGAGCGTCTCCTCCTTGTTTTATGGATTCGATATGTATGCCATCTTCACCCGGGGATTTGTTGTTCTTCATCTCTGCAAGAGCATTCTTAATTTCGGCTATCGATATACTTGGCATATCTTCAGACCCCTGATTTATGACCTTCCCGGTATGTGTTTGTGTCGGTTCCGCTGGTTGTTCAACTTGCGTTGGGAAATATTAATTCAATATTAATAAACGGCAGAATTTATTTTCAGTACGTCTATATTTTTTGTTTAGTGACGAAAGTTGTTGCCATAGTAAAAACAAACATAAATCGTGTAATAATTAAACTCCATTTGATTTACATTGTACTCTTACGCACAATTTGGATACTTGCACACACGATTATAATAATGGCAGCCTTCACATACAATAATGTATTTATTATTTTATTCATTTTTGTGTGTGAATAGGTTAGGTGAGGTTAGGTTAAGTTACGTTAGGGATTACAAAATATTTTTTTGAATTAATTTAATTGGTCTGCTTTCATAACTAAATTATAATTCTCATTTCACCCCTTTTGTCCCGCTTTGTCTCAATGAAAATGTGGTCACTTTAATTGGATAATAATCTAGATAGAATATTCTTGCTTTAGCTGTTATCTAGATACAGTATTTCTCCGTTTATTCGGAAAGTTTCGTGTATCTAGCTAGTCTATCAGCTAGGGTACAGGAGGAAATAATTAATCGAAATTCGCTGAAATTTCAACAAAATTTGCAAAGCTGAACTTGGCTAATAATCTAGATAAAATATTTTAGTTCCAGTTATTATCTAGATAGACTATTTCTCTGTATATTTAACAAGTCTCGTTATTCTAGCTAGTCTATTAGCTAAGGCATTGGAGGAAATAATTAATCGAAATTTGTTGTAATTTCAACAAAATTTGCGAAGCTGCAATTTAGATAATAGTCTAGATAGAATACTCTAGTTTCGGTTATAATCTAGATAGACTATAGCTTTGTATATTTAATAATTTTCGTTAATCTAGCTAGTCTGTTAGCTAAGGCACAAGAGGAAATCATTAATCGAAATTTGCTGAAGTTTCAACAAAATATGCAAAGCTGCAACTTGGCTAATAATCTAGATAGAATATTCTAATTTTAGTTATTATCTAGATAGACTATATATCCGTATATTTAACAAGTTTTGATAATCTAGCTAGTCTATTGTCTAAGGGACATGTAGAAATAATTGATTTAAATTTGCTCTTTCAACAAAATTTGCAAAGCTGCAACTTGAATAATAATCTAGCTAGAATATTGTACTTTTCGTTATAATCTAGATAGACTATTTCTCCGTATATTTAACATATTTCGCTATCCTAACTAGTATATTAGCTAAGGCACAAGAAGAAATCATTAATCAAAATTAGCTGAAATTTCAACAAAATTTGCAAAGCTGCAATTTGGATAATAATCCAGATAGAATATTCTAGTTTTCGTGATTCTCCAGATACACTATTTCTCCGTTTATTCGACAAGGTTTGTTAATCTAGCTAGTCTATCAGCTAAGGCACAGGAGGAAATAATTAATCAAAATTTGCTACTCTTTCAACAAAATTTGCAAAGCTGCAACTTAGATAATAATCTAGATAGAATACTCTAGTTTTCGTTATTATCTAGATAGACTATAGCTTTGTATATTTAATAATTTTTGTTAATATAGCTAGTCTATTAGCTAAGGCACAAGAGGAAATCATTAATCGAAATTCAAAATTAGTTAGTCAACAAAATTTGCAAAGCTGCAACTTGGCTTATAATCTAGATAGAATATTATAGTTTCAGTTATTATCTAGATAGACTATATTTCGGTATATGTATCAAGTTTCGATATTCTAACTAGTCTATTGTCGGAGGCACATGAAGAAATAATTGATCTAAATATGCTCTTTCAACAAAATTTGCAAATCTTCAACTTGGATAATAATCTAGATACAATATTCTAGTTTTCGTAATGATCTAGATAGACTATTTCTCTTTATAATTAACAAGTTTCGTTAATCTAGCTAGTTTATTAGCTAAGGCACAGGAGGAAATCATTAATCGAAATTTGCTGAAATTTCAACAAAATTTGCAAAGCTGCAACATAGATAATAATATAGATAGAATACTCTAGTTTTCGTTTTTGTCTAGATAGACTATATCTTCGTATATTTAACAATTGTCGTTAATCTAGCTATTCCATTAGGTAAGACACAGGAGGAAATAATTAATAGAAATTTGTTGAAATTTCAAAAAAGCTTGCAAGGTTTTAACTTGGATTAAAGTGACCACAGGATTTTGGCGGGATAATCCCGCTTTTTGCAGGACAGGCCCGCGTCCTATAGATAGACTATTTCTCCGTGAGTAGGGAAAGGTGATTCGTTTTGGACCCTCCACTTCCACTTCCTGAACCCCCCCCCCCCTTTCAGCCCTCCCTTTAATCAGTTTTATTCAGCTTTTAATCAGGTTTTAATCAACTTTTAATCTGCTAACAGCAGCTATAATCAGCTTTAAATCAGCTTTCAATCAATTTTAATACAGTACAAGAGTGTGAGGTCTATGTAAACCCACGCTAAACAGGGTGTGAGGTCTATGTAGCCCCACGCTACAAGTTTAAGCAGCTTTAATCAAGTAGAGGTGGAGGGTCCAGAATGAATAATCTTTCCCTACTTCCGTATATCTAACAAGTATCGATAATCTAGCTAGTCTATTAGCTAAGGCCGAGGAGGAAATTTTTAATCGGAATTTGCTGAAATTTGAACAAACTTTGCAAAGCTGCAACTTGAACAATAATCTAGCTAGAATATTGTACTTTTCGTTATAATCTAGATAGACTATTTCTCCGTATATTTAACATATTTCGCTATCCTAACTAGTATATTAGCTAAGGCACAAGAAGAAATCATTAATCAAAATTAGCTGAAATTTCAACAAAATTTGCAAAGCTGCAATTTGGATAATAATCCAGATAGAATATAATAGTTTTCGTGATTCTCCAGATACACTATTTCTCCGTTTATTCGTCAAGGTTTGTTAATCTAGCTAGTCTATCAGCTAAGGCACAGGAGGAAATAATTAATCCAAATTTGCTACTCTTTCAACAAAATTTGCAAAGCTGCAACTTAGATAATAAGCTAGATAGAATACTCTAGTTTTCGTTAGTATCTAGATAGACTAAAGCTTAGTATATTTAATAATTTTCGTTAATCTAGCTAGTCTGTTAGCAAAGCCACAAGAGGAAATCATTAATCGAAATTTGCTGAAATTTCAAAAAAAATTGCAAAGCTGCAACTTGGCTAATAATCTAGATAGAATATTCTAATTTTAGTTATTATCTAAATAGACTATATATCCGTATATTTAACAAGTTTTGATAATCTAGCTAGTCTATTGTCTAAGGGACATGAAGAAATAATTGATTTAAATTTGCTCTTTCCACAAAATTTGCAAAGCTGCAACTTGGATAATAATCTAGATAGAATATTCTAATTTTATTTATTATCTAGATAGACTATATATCCGTATATTTAACAAGTTTCGATAATCTAGCTAGTCTATTGTCTAAGGGACAAGAAGAAATAATTGATTTAAATTTGCTCTTTCCACAAAATTTGCAAAGCTGCAACTTGGATAATAATCTAGATAGAATATTCTAATTTTATTTATTATCTAGATAGACTATATATCCGTACATTTAACAAGTTTCGATAATCTAGCTAGTCTATTGTCTAAGGGACAAGAAGAAATAATTGATTTAAATTTGCTCTTTCAACAAAATTTGCAAAGCTGCAACTTGGATAATAATCTAGATAGAATATTCTAGTTTTAGTTATTATCTAGACACATTATTTCTCCGTTTATTCGACAAGTTTCCTTAATCTAGCTGGTCTATCAGCTAAGGCACAGAAGGAAATAATTAATCAAAATTTCCTGCAATTTCAACAAAATTTGCAAAGCTGCAACTTAGACATAATACTCTAGTTTTCGTTGTTATCTAGATAGACTATATCTTCGTATATTTAATAATTTTCGTTAATCTAGCTAGTCTATTAGCTAAGACACAGGAGGAAACAATTAATCGAAATTTGCTGAAATTACAAATAAATTTGCAAAGCTGCAACTTGGATAACAATCTGGAGAGAATATTCTAGTTTTAGTTATTATCTAGATAAACCATGTCTCTGTATATTTAACAAGTTTCGTTAATCCAGCTAGTCTATTAGCTAAGGCACAAGAGGCAATAATTATTCGAAATTTGCTGAAATTTTAACAAAATTTGCAAAGCTGCAACTTTGATAATAATCTAGATAGAATACTCTAGTTTTCATCACAATCTACATACACTATTTCTTCGTATATTTAACAATTTTCGATAATCTAGTTAGTCTATTAGCTACCTCACGTGGAAGTCACCTTGTCGCGGTGTGAGGGCTTAGTTTCGCGTACCGTTGGACGTCACGACTGGAATAACCCCGGTTGGGGCGTTCGGCGGAGGGCGAACAACCAAGAACTTCCAAACCCTTAATCCCAAGGTGTCATGCGACCCGTGCCGAAGGGACTGGTTGATGGCCAAGGGCAACCGGCCATCGCTTACGGAGCCCCTCTGATACCTGGCGACCTCAGAGGGTATCCAGCCTTACCACTATCAAGCGGGGCTCTGATGTGGTGGACCTTTAGTTCCCTTGCGACTCGTGGGATTCGAATGAAACAAAAACAAAAACAAAAATTCAATCCGTGTGTGCGGGACATAACCGCCACACAATTGGCGGATCAGATGGAGCATGAGCCCCACGATCCGAGTGAGCGCACCAGTCGAGAGAGACCAACTCCCAGACTGTCGCCAAAAAGCAAAGGCAAGATGGTCAGTAACATCGTTACTACCACCAAGCCAGCAAGCCAAGGGAGACCCGCTCCCAAAATGGCTTCTAAAAGTCAGGGCAAGGTGACCGGTAACACCGTTACTCCCACCAAGCCCGCGACTAAGCAAGAGGAGACAAAGCCCAAGGCAGGTAAGAAGAAGACGAGATGGGCACATCCCTTGCCACCCCTAGGTAGTCCAGGCGGACTCGATGACCCACTGAGAAAGGGCCTCAGCGGTGCCGGGGTGAGATGGTATCTGCGCTTCTTAGCAAACGGGCTACAACCCGAGGAAGCTAAGAAGAGAGCAGTACAGAAAAAGGTGGGAACTACTCCACAAACACAAGGAGCTGCCAAAAGAGGGGCTGATTCTGTCACGCCCCAAGACAAAGCAGCTAAAAGACAGAAGGGGAATATCCAAAGTGGGGCAACGGGAGTGGTCAGCTACCCCAGCTGCCCTCCCAAGACTTCTGGGCCGAGCACCAGCTACGCCACCGCCGTCAAGGTGGTGAGGGTTGGTGTTATGTCCAGAGACTACCCAAGGAATCCCCTGAGTAAGAAGGACATGCCTGCTCTTGAGCAAGCAATTATGAAAGAGACAGTCGTAGACTGGTCTCATGTGATACAGTTTGTCGACTGTGCGAACGAATAGACGGCAAAATGGCTTATGACAAGAGCACCCATCCTAAGACATTGGGAAGGGGGGGGGCTCTGGTGGCGAAATTGGGTGATGATATCCCCAAGCCACATGTCATCACCATGTTCCTACCTAGGAGCGGGGACCTAACCCCGGAGGCCTCCATCAACTACCTCAGGGCCCAAAACAAAGGACTTAACATTTCCGAATGGAAGGTCCTTGGGTGCCGGGTGGAAAGTGGGGGTCAACTCCTAACGGTGGGAATTGACGAAGAGTCCGCTGGAGCCATAGCGAAGGCCAACCATAGCCTCTACTTTAGGTTCGGGCGGATCAAAGTCCAAGGGCGGAAGAACGACGCCACACAAAAAGCGGATGTAGAGGTAGCGACAGCCACAGCGGCCCCTTCCTCGGAAGTTACGACCACAACAACGGCCACTTCAGAGGTGGAAGGAATAGCGGTGGCGGCAGCTCCCTCTGCTGAACCTTTAACGACAAACGCTGTGAACGAGGAAGTCAGCCCGGATTACCGGGAAGACGACCTCGACCTCACACTCGTAGACATGAGCAGTCAAGCTATGTCTACAGAGGAAGAGGTAGATGTTGTTCTGGTGGAGACAGAGAAGGACTTGCCGCCTCCTGTCAAAAACCAAGAATGGCCAGCAGGCGCACCAAAGTAGCTCAGGTGAACATCCACCATGCCAGAGCAGCCTCGGCTGTGATGGCTAGGATGTTCACCAAACAACACCTAGGGCTAGCGCTACTGCAAGAACCCTGGACCTACGGAGGTAACATCAGAGGCCTCAGCAACAGGGAATGTAAGTTGGTATGGGACAGCCGTGAGGCTTCCCCTAGAACTTGCATTATGGTAAGGAAGGACATTAATTACTTATGTCTTTCAGAATTCTTAACGCGGGACTTAGTTCCTATACAGGTCCTCATCAAGACCGAGGGCCTCCACCGCGAAGTAGTGATCGCATCAGCATACTTCCCTGGCGATGGTAACAGCATACCACCCATTGAAGTACAAAAGCTGGTGGAACACTGTATTAGGAGAAGGCTGCCACTCATCCTGGGATGTGACGCGAACGCACACAATGAGATGTGGGGCAGCACGGACACTAATAAGAGGGGTGAGTACCTTTTAGAATACCTCATTAAAGAGAACTTAATTGTGTACAACGTCGGGAACACACCAACTTTTGTCACTGAGGCAGAGAAGGAAAGTATTAATCAAAATTTTCTGAAATTTCAACAAAATTTTCAAAGCTCAACTTGGATAATAATCCAGATATAATATTCTAGTTTTCGTTATTATCTAGATAGACTATATTCCGTACATTTAACAAGTTGCAATAATATAGCTAGTCCATAAGCTAAGACAAAGGAAGCAATTATTAAGAGAAAGTTCCTGAAATTTAATAAAGTTAGCAAAGCTGCACCTTGGCTAATGATCTAGATAGAATAATCTAGATTTCATAGTTATCTAACTAGAGTAGTCTAGTTAAAAATAGACAAGGCCATACAAACAAGACTTCATAAGATAAGACCATGTAAAGCCACACCACACAAGACTAAACGAAACCAGACAGACTAGATAATGAGCGTCTTAGTGTTCGTTAAGTCTAGACTAAATAATGTGCGAGCTAGTCCATTAAATATGTACTCAGTTGCCTTTCGCGTGAAAGTCAAGCGGGGGCGAGCATGTCCCCCACGAGAGCATTCCAAGGAAGTTCATCTACTTGCTGCTGGAGCAATTCCCCCCAACCTCTACACCAACCTCCCTTGGGCTACACCCCTAACCTCATTCCATGCACTAAATATAATTCACTAAACAGATAACTCGGAACGTCACTAAATAAAGGGGAACAGATAGAATAGATTAAATACACCAGACTAAACTGGACTTGACCAGACTACATCAAACGCAATTTAATAGATATAGTAGACTAGATGAAACAGGCTATGAACGAGGGACAATACAAGGCAGACTAGACTAGACAAACAAGACTAAATAGACTAGACTAGACGGACTAGACAGACTAAACGGACTAGACGGACTTCTCGCACTAGACGGACTAGATAGACTAGACATTCTATTAATTTTAATAACAATTACGAACTAGATTACATACAGTTTTGTCTGTCTAGTTCTTTTCATCTAGTCTAGTTTGTGTAGTCTAGACTAGTCTAGTCTGTCTATTCTGCCTAGTCTGTCTAGTCCGTCTACACCGTCTAGTCCGTCTAGTCCGTCTAGGCCGTTTAGTCCGTCTAGTCCGTCTAGTTCGACTAGTCCGTCTAGTCTGTCTAGTCCGTCTAGTCTAGTCTGTTTAGTCTTGTTTGTCTAGTCTAGTCTGCCTTGTATTGTATGTAATCTAGTTCGCAAATTGTAATTAAGATTAATAGAATGTTGCCAATTTCTGTCTGGTTTCATTAGCGTCCTATATTTTGTAATAGGGGATGCCGCAGATCCAGAGATTGCGAAAATTTTAAAATGAAACCATAAACATAAACTTTATTAGTTTCTACCCCATATTAAAAACGTTCTACTCCCTTATTAAGGTTACTAAATAAATTTCATACAAACTGGATAGTCTAGTCTATATCAACTTTGTACAGATTTGTCTGGACAAGTCTAATCTTGTTTAATCTTGTCTAGGCTTGTCCAGGCTTGTCTAGTCTTGTCTGGTCTTGTCTGGTATTGTCTAGTCTAGTCTAGACTTGTTTAGCCTTGTCTAGTCTTGTCTAGTCTTGTAAGTTATCCAAATTGTAATATAATGCAGCATGTAGATTAAGGTTAGAATAAAACACGTGCAATGGTTTTTAAGAATTGAGATTGATGGATTGCTGCTTACCTTTTAGTCAACTATTAAAACTATATGTAACTAATTAAAACTAATTAAAAATAAACACAACAAAGTATAATCAACAAAATTCAACACTTAAATTAAAATCTCGCCGATTCCGCTCGACCGCAAAATAATTTTAGCGCGCCCGTTTTTGCTCCCCGGCAGAAATCTCGCCGCAATTTCGACTGAGAATGCGCGAGCTCCGCAAAAACTGCAACACCTGATAAGACAGATAATTCACAGAAACTCTGCACAGTTTCGCTGATTCATCAACTCGAATATAAACAACAAGGAATTCTTAATAATAACACAAAGAATATTAGAGAGACTAATATAAAGACCAGACAAAGCGATACAAGGCCAGAAAAGACGAGACATGATAAGCCAAGAACAGACAGAGTTAGACAAGATGAGACAAGATTAGAAAAGGGTACTTACGTATCAACGCCACCACCACTATAAATGTAATTCTTACGTATTAACGCCACCACCACTATATATTGGATCGAGAGTTCGCGCTGCTGCGAGTATGTTGTCTTGATTTATCTGTCAGCTTTGCGGCGCACAACCTAATCTAACCGGGGTTAAAAAATAAAGTATTTTGAGTATTTAAAAAGTTTTAATTTTGAATAAAATGTTTTATTTTATGATTTATCGGAAAATTCATTCATTTTTTTCTCAACTAACGAGAGCGAGACGAGATTTTTGAAACTCTCGCCCTATCTCGTCTCGTGTGAAGCCCTAGAAAAGACCATACAAGACCAGACATGACCAGGACTAGATTCAGATAATACCAGACAAGATCAGACAAGGCCAGACAATACCAGACAAGACCAAATAAGAGCAGATCATATAAACAAGTTTAAATGGAAATGTATCATATCCATAATGTTTTGAGAGGGATTTGGCTGGGAGGGTTTCTTATTTATTCTAGATGAAAGGGACGCCAGAGGATTGCTTATATAATGCAGACTTGCTGATGCATGTTTTCGCTTTGAATATTTTCGCGAGAAAAAAAAAACACATAGATAGAAAAAGGCAAAATATTCGCATAAAAGTTTCCCACGTGGAAATATTCCTGAAAAACTAATCTAGTTAATAGACTACATAAGCCAACATAATTATCAATTTAAACTTACTATCAGTCTGATGTTTGTCTAGTCTTGTCTGTCAAGTCTTGCCTGTCTAGTGTGTCTAGACTTAAATATCTAGTCTTTAATATCTTGTCTTGTCTGTCTAGTCTTGTCTGTCTAGTCTTGTCTGTCTAGTCTTGTCTGTCTAGTCTTGTCTGTCTAGTCTTGTCTGTCTAGTCTTGTCTGTCTAGTCTTGTCTGTCTAGTCTTGTCTGTCTAGTCTTGTCTGTCTAGTCTTGTCTGTCTAGTCTTGTCTGTCTAGTCTTGTCTGTCTAGTCTTGTCTGTCTAGTCTTGTCTGTCTAGTCTTGTCTGTCTAGTCTTGTCTGTCTAGTCTTGTCTGTCTAGTCTTGTCTGTCTAGTCTTGTCTGTCTAGTCTTGTCTGTCTAGTCTTGTCTGTCTAGTCTTGTCTGTCTAGTCTTGTCTGTCTAGTCTTGTCTGTCTAGTCTTGTCTGTCTAGTCTTGTCTGTCTAGTCTTGTCTGTCTAGTCTTGTCTGTCTAGTCTTGTCTGTCTAGTCTTGTCTGTCTAGTCTTGTCTGTCTAGTCTTGTCTGTCTAGTCTTGTCTGTCTAGTCTTGTCTGTCTAGTCTTGTCTGTCTAGTCTTGTCTGTCTAGTCTTGTCTGTCTAGTCTTGTCTGTCTAGTCTTGTCTGTCTAGTCTTGTCTGTCTAGTCTTGTCTGTCTAGTCTTGTCTGTCTAGTCTTGTCTGTCTAGTCTTGTCTGTCTAGTCTTGTCTGTCTAGTCTTGTCTGTCTAGTCTTGTCTGTCTAGTCTTGTCTGTCTAGTCTTGTCTGTCTAGTCTTGTCTGTCTAGTCTTGTCTGTCTAGTCTTGTCTGTCTAGTCTTGTCTGTCTAGTCTTGTCTGTCTAGTCTTGTCTGTCTAGTCTTGTCTGTCTAGTCTTGTCTGTCTAGTCTTGTCTGTCTAGTCTTGTCTGTCTAGTCTTGTCTGTCTAGTCTTGTCTGTCTAGTCTTGTCTGTCTAGTCTTGTCTGTCTAGTCTTGTCTGTCTAGTCTTGTCTGTCTAGTCTTGTCTGTCTAGTCTTGTCTGTCTAGTCTTGTCTGTCTAGTCTTGTCTGTCTAGTCTTGTCTGTCTAGTCTTGTCTGTCTAGTCTTGTCTGTCTAGTCTTGTCTGTCTAGTCTTGTCTGTCTAGTCTTGTCTGTCTAGTCTTGTCTGTCTAGTCTTGTCTGTCTAGTCTTGTCTGTCTAGTCTTGTCTGTCTAGTCTTGTCTGTCTAGTCTTGTCTGTCTAGTCTTGTCTGTCTAGTCTTGTCTGTCTAGTCTTGTCTGTCTAGTCTTGTCTGTCTAGTCTTGTCTGTCTAGTCTTGTCTGTCTAGTCTTGTCTGTCTAGTCTTGTCTGTCTAGTCTTGTCTGTCTAGTCTTGTCTGTCTAGTCTTGTCTGTCTAGTCTTGTCTGTCTAGTCTTGTCTGTCTAGTCTTGTCTGTCTAGTCTTGTCTGTCTAGTCTTGTCTGTCTAGTCTTGTCTGTCTAGTCTTGTCTGTCTAGTCTTGTCTGTCTAGTCTTGTCTGTCTAGTCTTGTCTGTCTAGTCTTGTCTGTCTAGTCTTGTCTGTCTAGTCTTGTCTGTCTAGTCTTGTCTGTCTAGTCTTGTCTGTCTAGTCTTGTCTGTCTAGTCTTGTCTGTCTAGTCTTGTCTGTCTAGTCTTGTCTGTCTAGTCTTGTCTGTCTAGTCTTGTCTGTCTAGTCTTGTCTGTCTAGTCTTGTCTGTCTAGTCTTGTCTGTCTAGTCTTGTCTGTCTAGTCTTGTCTGTCTAGTCTTGTCTGTCTAGTCTTGTCTGTCTAGTCTTGTCTGTCTAGTCTTGTCTGTCTAGTCTTGTCTGTCTAGTCTTGTCTGTCTAGTCTTGTCTGTCTAGTCTTGTCTGTCTAGTCTTGTCTGTCTAGTCTTGTCTGTCTAGTCTTGTCTGTCTAGTCTTGTCTGTCTAGTCTTGTCTGTCTAGTCTTGTCTGTCTAGTCT
Source organism: Phosphuga atrata (assembly GCA_944588485.1). Classification (NCBI taxonomy): domain Eukaryota; kingdom Metazoa; phylum Arthropoda; class Insecta; order Coleoptera; family Silphidae; genus Phosphuga; species Phosphuga atrata. The sequence goes on along the minus strand of OX155908.1, from coordinate 11,358,417 downwards.
TGTCTGTCTAGTCTTGTCTGTCTAGTCTTGTCTGTCTAGTCTTGTCTGTCTAGTCTTGTCTGTCTAGTCTTGTCTGTCTAGTCTTGTCTGTCTAGTCTTGTCTGTCTAGTCTTGTCTGTCTAGTCTTGTCTGTCTAGTCTTGTCTGTCTAGTCTTGTCTGTCTAGTCTTGTCTGTCTAGTCTTGTCTGTCTAGTCTTGTCTGTCTAGTCTTGTCTGTCTAGTCTTGTCTGTCTAGTCTTGTCTGTCTAGTCTTGTCTGTCTAGTCTTGTCTGTCTAGTCTTGTCTGTCTAGTCTTGTCTGTCTAGTCTTGTCTGTCTAGTCTTGTCTGTCTAGTCTTGTCTGTCTAGTCTTGTCTGTCTAGTCTTGTCTGTCTAGTCTTGTCTGTCTAGTCTTGTCTGTCTAGTCTTGTCTGTCTAGTCTTGTCTGTCTAGTCTTGTCTGTCTAGTCTTGTCTGTCTAGTCTTGTCTGTCTAGTCTTGTCTGTCTAGTCTTGTCTGTCTAGTCTTGTCTGTCTAGTCTTGTCTGTCTAGTCTTGTCTGTCTAGTCTTGTCTGTCTAGTCTTGTCTGTCTAGTCTTGTCTGTCTAGTCTTGTCTGTCTAGTCTTGTCTGTCTAGTCTTGTCTGTCTAGTCTTGTCTGTCTAGTCTTGTCTGTCTAGTCTTGTCTGTCTAGTCTTGTCTGTCTAGTCTTGTCTGTCTAGTCTTGTCTGTCTAGTCTTGTCTGTCTAGTCTTGTCTGTCTAGTCTTGTCTGTCTAGTCTTGTCTGTCTAGTCTTGTCTGTCTAGTCTTGTCTGTCTAGTCTTGTCTGTCTAGTCTTGTCTGTCTAGTCTTGTCTGTCTAGTCTTGTCTGTCTAGTCTTGTCTGTCTAGTCTTGTCTGTCTAGTCTTGTCTGTCTAGTCTTGTCTGTCTAGTCTTGTCTGTCTAGTCTTGTCTGTCTAGTCTTGTCTGTCTAGTCTTGTCTGTCTAGTCTTGTCTGTCTAGTCTTGTCTGTCTAGTCTTGTCTGTCTAGTCTTGTCTGTCTAGTCTTGTCTGTCTAGTCTTGTCTGTCTAGTCTTGTCTGTCTAGTCTTGTCTGTCTAGTCTTGTCTGTCTAGTCTTGTCTGTCTAGTCTTGTCTGTCTAGTCTTGTCTGTCTAGTCTTGTCTGTCTAGTCTTGTCTGTCTAGTCTTGTCTGTCTAGTCTTGTCTGTCTAGTCTTGTCTGTCTAGTCTTGTCTGTCTAGTCTTGTCTGTCTAGTCTTGTCTGTCTAGTCTTGTCTGTCTAGTCTTGTCTGTCTAGTCTTGTCTGTCTAGTCTTGTCTGTCTAGTCTTGTCTGTCTAGTCTTGTCTGTCTAGTCTTGTCTGTCTAGTCTTGTCTGTCTAGTCTTGTCTGTCTAGTCTTGTCTGTCTAGTCTTGTCTGTCTACTCTTGTCTATCTAGTCTTGTCTGTTTAGTCTTGTCTGTCTAGTCTTGTCTGTCTAGTCTTGTCTGACTAGTCTAGTCTGTCTAGTCTTGTCTGTCTAGTCTTGTCTGTCTAGTCTTGTCTGTCTAGTCTTGTCTGTCTTGTCTTGTCTGTCTAATCTTGTCTGTCTAGTCTTGTCTGTCTAGTCTTGTCTGTCTAGTCTTGTCTGTCTAGTCTTGTCTGTCTAGTCTTGTCTGTCTAGTCTTGTCTGTCTAGTCTTGTCTGTCTAGTCTTGTCTGTCTAGTCTTGTCTGTCTAGTCTTGTCTGTCTAGTCTTGTCTGTCTAGTCTTGTCTGTCTAGTCTTGTCTGTCTAGTCTTGTCTGTCTAGTCTTGTCTGTCTAGTCTTGTCTGTCTAGTCTTGTCTGTCTAGTCTTGTCTGTCTAGTCTTGTCTGTCTAGTCTTGTCTGTCTAGTCTTGTCTGTCTAGTCTTGTCTGTCTAGTCTTGTCTGTCTAGTCTTGTCTGTCTAGTCTTGTCTGTCTAGTCTTGTCTGTCTAGTCTTGTCTGTCTAGTCTTGTCTGTCTAGTCTTGTCTGTCTAGTCTTGTCTGTCTAGTCTTGTCTGTCTAGTCTTGTCTGTCTAGTCTTGTCTGTCTAGTCTTGTCTGTCTAGTCTTGTCTGTCTAGTCTTGTCTGTCTAGTCTTGTCTGTCTAGTCTTGTCTGTCTAGTCTTGTCTGTCTAGTCTTCTCTATCTATTCTTGTCTATCTAGTCTTGTCTGTCTAGTCTTGTCTGTCTACACTTGTCTGTATAGTCTTGTCTGTCTAGTCTTGTCTGTCCAGTCTTCTCTGTCTAGTCTTCTCTATCTAGTCTTGTCTATCTAGTCTTGTCTATCTAGTCTTGTCTGTCTAGTCTTGTCTGTCTAGTCTTGTCTGTCTAGTCTTGTCTGTCTAGTCTTGTCTATCTAGTCTTGTCTGTCTACTTTTATTTGTTTACTCTTGTCTGTCTAATTTTATATTGCCAGTCTTGTCTGTCTAGTTTTGTTTATATAATTTTATCAATTTTTTTGTTTATCCATTATTTGTTTCTTCTATTCCATTCAGTTATATTTTGGAAACGCTGTTGTTGCTGGGGATTTAACATAAAGGCAATAAACAGTTTGAACGGGATTAAAAATTTTCGGAAAGGCGATTAAGAATCTCGTAATGAGTCGAGATTCCAAAAACACCCAAAACGGGATTAGCCTAGTCCTAGGTAACACTTTCGTTTCTTCCAGATGTTTCGCGTAATCCGCTTAAGATTCCTGGAAGAACTGCAAGAACTTGGTTAATCTTAATCCGCTCGCTTTAATACCCGTTTGCAAATTAGTCCAGAAGCATGCAAAAACTGGTATATATTGTTAATCTGGACTAAATTCTAGTCAGAGTTGGGCGGTCGTGCGCGCAGTAAACATCTCAAATTTGGATAGTGCCGAATCAGTACCAATAGTGCAACATAGAACAGGTGGTGGAAGTGATGGTGAATCACGGGTAAGTACAACTTTTTACTACAGTCTAGAAATTAGGACCATCGTATGTATATGTTACGGTAAAAGTTGTACGTTAAAGTACGTAAAGTACGTACGTAAAGGTAAAAGTTGTAAATGTACACATTTACCGGCATAAGTACACATTTACCTTCTTGGTTGGTAAACGTGAGATTAACTTATAATTACCAATAATTTCCGGAAAATGCGTATATATGTCTAAAATTGTTGACAATTGTATAGAGGTTTACATTAACATACGCAGCACATGGGCTGTCCAACAAGACACACGTGATATTGTAACACACAAATAGTACACATTTTCCGGTAAAAGTAGATGAATTAAGCTGATCTCAGATTTAAACTCACACTTGCCTATCAATTTGGTAGATGTCTACATATACCGGTAAATGTGTACATTTGCCGATTTTGTACTTTTACCGTATATATATATATATATATATATATATATATATATATATATATATATATATATATATATATATATATATATCTAATGTGCCATAATTGTGTAATTTTGTACCATAATAATACAAGTAAGTGATAAAATATTGCAAGAAGGTATTGTAATAAGTACTAACGTAAGTAAGTTTTAACAACCAGTCTAGTTTTGTCTGTCTAGTCTAGTTTTGTCTGTCTAGTCCTGTATTGTCTGTCTAATCTACTTTTGTCTGTCTAATCTACTTTTGTCTGTCTAATCTACTTTTGTCTGTCTAATCTACTTTTGTCTGTCTAGTTTAGATTTGTCTGTCTTGTCTGTCTGTCTTCTCTGTCTTGTCTAGTCTAATCTTGCCTGTCAAGTCTAATCTTGCCTGTCTAGTCTAGTCTTGCCTGTCTAGTCTAGTCTTGCCTGTCTAGTCTAGTCTTGCCTGTCTAGTCTGTCTTCCCTCTCTAGTCTCGCTAGAAGAGTCTTGTCTATCTAGTGTAGACTAGTCTCGTCTGAGTCTTGTCTTGCGTGGCTTGTCTGTCTTCTCTATCTATTCGTGTCTCTCTAGTATTGTCCGTCTTGTCTGTCTATTCATGTCTCTCTAATCTTGTCTATATAATCTTATCCATTTATTGTTGTGAGTTTAATCTAGTCTTGTCTGTCTAGTCTCTCTAGGATCTAGTTTAGATAACAGATACACCTAGAAGAATGCAATATATATAGATAATACCTTCAAATTGTCTCTCATATAGTTCATATTTTTTAAGAATGCAGTACAGGGAAGATAGGAATTATTTGATCTATTCCCGCCTATGTAGTAGGTTTGTCCCAGTAAAAAGGCGGGAATTTGATAGTTTGTTTTGATAGGTACATTTTGTTATTTTCATTGGTTATACGTCAAAAAGTGCTAGAAAAACATGGCGGAAATTGACACATGCGGACAGAAAAACTCAGAAAACGTCTATTGGCAAAATATGTCAAATCTTGACTAGGTTTGTCCAGTTTGTTCTAATCTTGTGTCATCATTCACGAATAATTTCTTCAAAAACAAATTTTCAACAAAATCAAACAAAAAAACAAAATTTCTTAAATTTCAAACAAAATGTTCGTCTGTTTTTTGATGGTTCGCTTTTTGAAGGAAATAAATTCCGCTCCTTGTAAAATATTGTAAAACTAGTCAAGTTAATATTTGCAAAGTTGTAATTTCGGTAATTTCCAGTTTGCAAATTTGAAACTTTTCAGGGAATAAAAAGAGAAGTTCCTGATATTTTGATAAAAATCCGTTTGTCTGTTCGCTTTTTACAGAAAATAATTAAAATTATTAAAACAGAAAAGAAAAGACTGTTTAAGCTTGACATTAAATAGACCTTTTTACGGTTAGTTAGGCGCATGTGCGTCCTTCATGTTTAAAAGGCGGGAATTTGAAGTTTCGGGCATATTTTGTTATTTTCATTGGTAATACGTCAAAAAGTGCTCGAAAAACATGGCGGAAATAGACACATGCGCACAAAAAAATCATCAAATGTCATCTGATTCTGTTTCAAAGGTCTAATGTCATCTGAAACCTTTTACCTTTTGTAATATACAGTTATAGTATTTTGACAAAAAAAATAATACATTATGTTTTGTATTGTTTACAAAATTTGTTCAATAGAAAATGATCTTTTCAAGGAGTTTTCCTTGAATGCACGCTAGATCTCGTTGAAAACTCCAGCAGTAGTCTGCCATCATATGTGAGCCCCACCGTTATAGCAATTTTTTCATTTAAACGAGTTGCTAAAATTTCGGAATCTTCTTTTGGTAAGTTCAGATCTCATACTAAGTCATTTAGTTCTTTCTGATTAAATCGTTGAGGTTCTTAAAGGCTACATTTGTAGTCTGAATCAGAGTCACTTGATGTATTTCGTTAGGGTTCACAGAGATTTGGATCACCAGAAGATTTAGATGTGCTGGGCACCTCTTGTGATTTTAATTGAGGTCGTTGAGCACTTACTTCGATTTTCACGGTTAACTCCGTTTATTTTCACAAGGCAGAAGTAGCAATCGTCATGATGGTTTCAAGGTTCTTTCCAAATCATGGGTGTTACGAACATTATTGCATCTCTTTTTCCTCTGTCATGTGTAGTATAGTGTCATATGTTTAGTGTATATGTTTTAGTGTAATATAAAACGAAAATCTAATAGTAAAAGAGGGTAGTTAGCTATAACTCAAAAATAAAAGCTGTCGAAAAATTGTTGCAGTATTTAAAAAATACGCGTCAATTTGAGATAGAAACAAAATCACAGGAAACAGACAATTTTTTTTTGTTGACGTGTTGACGTTGTGTATTCAATCAAATAAATTCCAAAAATTCCATTAAAATAATAATTCCAAATAAATTAAAGTCCATTAATAAATTTCAAATTTTATATTTCAGTAACTATATTTGAATTTAGCGCCAAATTTTGTAACTAGATTCATTTGTCTTAGTGTAAATCAGGTATCTAGTTACTGCATTCTTAAAAAAATGGACTATATAGATAGATAACTTTTATTAGATAACGACAACGATTACATTTTAACACCCGTTCATTTAACACAAATCATATATTTGAACAAGACGCTATATAGATAACACATAACACATAGTCTTAGTTAAATTGATTGAAAGCAAACAAGATAAAATGAATGACAACAGATATATACAGATAACTAGATAATTTGCATTATTGTAGGTAACTAGCTAAATTGAATCATACTAAATAGCTAGATATGTAGTTTGTAAAGTAATAATAAAGTTTGTAAAGAGAAACAGTTAATTCGAATTATAATAGTAGACTAGATAATTCGTATGCTCATAGATGACTAGACAATTTACATTATGGTAGATAACTAGACAGGTGTTGTAGTTTACATAAATTGAATGACAACGGATATATACAGATAACTATATAATTTGCATTATTATAGGTAACTAGATAAAATGAATCATAGTAAATTGCTAGATAGACTAGATATGTGGTTTGTAAGATAAATAGATAATTCGAATTAAGTAAACTAGACAATTCGAATGCTAATAGAAAATAATAGATACTAGATAATTTACGTTATGGTGGATAACTAGACAGGTGTTGTTGTTGATTAAAATAGATAACTGGGCAGTTTGTTATATAAAAGTTCGAAAAAAGTACCAAAATAGCACTAAAATTAGTACCAGCTTGACCAAAAAGGTTTGTTTTTGGTCAAGCCAAAAAGTCAGTAGTTGGCTTAAAAGGTTGTCATTTATTTATGTTTATTATATATTATTATATATTATTATATATTATTATATATTATTATCCAATTATATTGCATCTTTCATTTTGTTAGGTAGACGACCAGTACTGCATAGTACTACAATGGTCTAGGGAAGTATTATTAATTAACTGTGAAGTACGGGTTAACACCCTACTCTGCAAGTGCAAAACCCTGCCACCCTGTCCTCGACTATCAAATGACAACGCTTGCCCTCTGCCACAAAAATCATATCGAACCCCTCCTCAGTTTCGAAAGACAAATATATCGCCTAGATTACAAGTTCCCAGTATATTGCTCAAGGAGCTATATCCTACCCGTCTCCACACGCTTCAGAAGAAACTCGCCTCCACAATTCTCACAACTTCATCTCAGGGACATCTTCAGGTCCCCCTGAAATACGCAAAAGAAAGCCAAAAAACAAACACCCCATCCCCATCTAGTGCTTCTGTCCCGACTGAAAGATGACCTTCCCCCAACGTGGAACTAATTCTAGACGCCGTCCCCGATATGTTTAAATAACTTTAAACGAGAAAAAAAACAAGAACTCACCAAGACCCCAGACGAAAGTGACCGCCACAACCACACTCACAACACTGCTCGCTCCCCCTTCTGACGTTATTTTGCGCCGTCTGGGTAGTGTAAACTGACTTGCCGCCCAACTTCTGGACCCTAGACGAAAAGGACCGCCACCACATTTCCACCAACTCACAACCCTATATTGCCGCCCCCGTCCCTACCAACACTCGCTCTCCCCTTCTGACGTTATTTAGCGCCGCCTAGCTAGTGTAAACTGACTTGCCGCCCAACTGCTGGTTAACCGCTGTCCCACGCATAAAAAATTCTATCCACCCCCTTGGCTGAAAAGGAAATTTGATTTCCTACAATAGCCGCCCCCAGCTCCTTCCCTGTGGGTACACTTATTCAAATCATCATCAGTACCGGTTAATAGTTGCCAAAACTTATTGGTCAGTATATATCAAGTTTAATATCTATAATATCAAGTTAGTACCGGGAAAATAATTTTGCTTTAACTTATCGGTAGTACTAACAGTACATATTTGTGTATTTTAATAGAACAGCTAGTACTCATCGAGGTACTCAGGATTTTTCTTCACTAACTTTATCTCTAATGTAGGTTAGTAGCTTCAGATTCCACAACAAAACCTATTTTTCCATTTCGGGTAGTACCAGCAGTGCCTATTTGAATATTATAATAGTACGGCGAGTACTCACCGATATAGAAGGTATTACTTTCACTAAACAACCAAATAGTTAGTGCAACTAACAAATAGATTGAGTGAGTACCAAAGAAGAAATTGCATCAGCAAATTTTCACTTTACAATCTCGGCGAGAACCAGTAGTACCTATTTGAATATTTGGGTTAGTAGCTTGATTCCTCAACATAACTTACTTTTCCATTTCGGGAAGTACCAGCAGTGCCTATTTGAATATTATAATAGTACGGCTAGTACTCACCGATATAGAAAGTATAGTTTCAACTAGACAACCAAGGAGATAGTTCAACTAACAAATAGATTGAGTGAGTACCAAAGCATAAATTCAATCAGAAAATTTTCACTTTACAATCTCGGCGAGTACCAGTACTCCCCGATATTGGAAGTATATTTCAATCAACAAGCAACACAACTTCATCCCAGGGACATCTTCAGGTCCCCCTGAAATACGCAAAAGAAAGGCAAAAACAAACACCCCATCCCCATCTAGTGCTTCTGTCCCGACTGAAAGATGACCTTCCCCCAACGTGGAACTAATTCTAGACGCCGTCCCCGATATGTTTAAATAACTTTAAACGAGAAAAAACTCACCAAGACCCCAGACGAAAGGGACCGCCACAACCACATTCACTCACAACACTGCTCGCGCTCCCCCTTCTGACGTTATTTTGCGCCGTCTGGGTAGTGATACTGACTTGCCGCCCAACTGCAGGTCCCTAGGTGAAAAGGACCGCCGACACTTTTGGCTCTCCCTTCAGGCGTTATTTTGCGCCGCCTAGGTAGTATAAACTGACTTGCAGCCCAACTGCTGGACCCTAGACGAAAAGGACCGCCACCACATTTCCACCAACTCACAACCCTATATTGCCGCCCCCGTCCCTACCAACACTCGATCTCCCCTTCTGACGTTATTTAGCGCCGCCTAGCTAGTGTAAACTGACTTGCCGCCCAACTGCTGGTTAACCGCTGCCCCACCCATAAAAAATTCTATCCACCCCCTTGGCTGAAAAGGAAATTTGATTTCCTACAATAGCCGCCCCCCGCTCCTTCCCGGTGTGTACACTTATTCAAATCATCATCAGTACCGGTTAATAGTTGCCAAAAGTTATTGGTCAGCATATATCAAGTTTAATATCTATAATATCAAATTAGTACCGGGAAACTAATTTTGCTTTAACTTATCGGTAGTACTAACAGTACATATTTGTGTATTTTAATAGAACAGCTAGTACTCATCGATGAGGAAAATACTGTTTCAACAACAATATGAACCAGCAAAACTAAATCTACTAGATAGTTGTTTATTAAGTTAGTATTGAAGAACTAATTTTGCTTTTCACAATCGGAACTACCGTGAGTGCATATTCGTGTTTTATTAGAACGGCTATCACTCGCCGATTTAAGAAGCAGCATTTCATCAGCAAACATTAATTCTAAGTTTCAGTTGGTACTACTCGTTTCTATTGGCAATTCTGAAAATAGTACGGGCAGTACTGACTAAAACTAAGCATATCCGGCACAACTTAAATCTCCAATTTGGATTAGTGGTTTCCGCTTACACAACAACACTTACTATTCCATTTCGGATAGTACCAGTAGTACCTATTCGAATTACGTAATAGTACGGCTAGTACTAACCGATATAGTATTACCGAGTATAGTATTATTATAGATACCGAGAGAGTATTATTTCAATAGAAGAAACAGCAATGCAAATAACAGAAAAATCAGTAATAATCAAAATAATATCTTATAGGCAATACTAGCATTATCCTAATCGGAAGTACCGGCGGCGGTAATTTGTGCGTTTTATTAATACGGCTTGTAATTACCCATATAAGAAGCAGCATGTCATCAGCAAACATTAATTCTAAGTTTCAGTTGGTACCACTCGTTTCTATTGCCAATACTGAAATTAGTACGGGCAGTACTGGCTAAAACTAAGCATTTCTGGCAGAACATAAATCTCCAATTTAGATTACCGGCTTCAGCGTGCACAACAAAACTTACTCTTCCATTTCGGGTAGTTCCAGCAGTGCCTATTTGAATTATGTAATAGTACGGCTAGTACTAACCGATATAGAGAGTATTATTTCAACAGAAGAATCAGTAATACTCAAACTAGTAGATGTCTAGTTGAAATTACATCCACCAAAATTTCACTTTTGATTTCAGCTGTTACCAGTCGATATTATGAAAACACGGGTAGTACTCATCAAAGTAGCAACTAAGATTTCAAACTGAATGCTGCTAGACGTATAATTTAAATAGAAAACTATTAATGTTAGTACCAAGGAGGAATAAACAATATCGTGCTACAAAGAAGTACTAAAGAACTGATTTTGTTTCTCATTACCGGGAGTACCTGCAGTACCTATTTGTGTTTTTAATAGTACGGCCTGTACTCATCGATCTAGGAAGCAACATATCAACAAACATTCATCCAGATTAAATTAAATAGATTTCTATGAAGTTAGTACCAAAGAGGAATTACAAACTCACTTCTCGCTAAGAAGAAGCACCAAATTAATAATTTTGCTTTCTCTTATTGGGAGTACCTGCAGTACCTATTTATATATTTTAATAGTACGGCCTGTACTCTTCGATATAGGAAGCAACATATCAACAACAAACATTCATTCTAAGTTTCAGTTGGTACTACTAGTTTCTATTTATAATTTATACAATAGTACGGGCAGTACTGACTGAAACTAAGAATTGCCGCCACAATAAAACTTACTTTACCATTTCAGAGAGAACCAGCGGTACTCATTTATGTTATACAATATTACGGCTAGTACTAACCTTAGTAGTAAGTACTATTTCAACTGAAACCAACCAGCAGATTGAATTAAATAGATTTATATCAAGCAGGAATTACAATATACCTTCGTGCTAAGAAGAAGAACCAAAGTACTAATTTTGTTTTCCCTTATCGGGAGTATCGGCAGTATCTATTTATGTTTGTTAATAGTACGGCCTGTACTCATCGATATAGGAAGCAACGTATCAACAACAAACATTCATTCTAAGTTTCAGTTGGTACTACTAGTTTCTATTTATAATATGGGGAATAGTACGGACAGTACCGACTAAAACTAAGGATTTACGCCACTAGAGTGGCAGTACCTGTTTAAATAATATAATAGCACGGCTAGTACTCGCCGAAGTTTTAAAGATGTTACAACAAAAGAAGCAGCAGTAGTACTGCTCAATTAGTCCTTCAGCGGCACTAAAAAGGAGTTCATTCAGCAAATTTTCAGTTTACCATTTACGCCACTAACCTTATCTCCTGTTTTAGATTAGTACTACGAGCTTGCACAATAAAACTTACTTTTCCATTTCCTAGAGTGCCTGCAGTACCCTTTTGTGTTACGTGTATATTTAATATTGCTAGTAGTACTAACCATAGTATTAAGGACTATTTCGACTGAATAACCAGCCGATTTAATTAGAAAGATTTACATCAAGCAGGAATTACAATAAACCTTCGTGCTGCGAAGAAGAACCAAAATACTAATTCTGTTTTTCCTTATCGGGAGTATCAGCAGTACCTATTTTTGTTTTTTAATAGTACGGCTTGTACTCATCGATATAGGAAGCAACTAATCTACAACAAACAATCATTCTAAATTTCAGTTGGTAGTACCAAGTTGTACCTATTTATATTATGTAATAGTACAGATAGTACTCACTTAAGTAGAAAGTACTATTTCAACTGAATAACCAGCACTTTAAATTGAATCGATTTATATGAAGTGAGGAATTACAATATAACTTCAAGCTAAGATGAAGTACCGAAAAACTAATTTTGCTTTTCCTTGTCGGGAGTACCAGCAGTACCTGTTTGTGTTTTTTAATAGTACGGCTTGTACTCATCGATATACGAAGCAACTAATCTACAACAAACAATCATTCTAAGTTTCAGTTGGTACTACTAGTTTCTATTTATAATTTGGAGAATAGTACGGTCAGTACTGACTAAAACTAAGGATTTCCGACACAAACTTTATCTCCAGTTTTGGATTCGTACTTTGAACTTACACCTTAAAACTTACTTTTCCATTTCAGAGAGTGCAAACAATTCAGAGAGTACTAGCAGTACCTATGTGTATTAGGTAATCGTACGGTAATACTATATTAGGTAATCGTATTTTTTTGCTCTTCCTTATCGGGAGTACCAGCAGTATCTATTTGTTTATTTTAATAGTACGGCTTGTACTTGTCGATACAGGAAGCAACATTTCAACAGCAAATATTCTAGTAGTACTGACTAGTACTGGCAAAAACCAAGATTTTTCTTCACTAACTTTATCTCTAATGTAGGTTAGTAGCTTCAGATTCCGCAACAAAACCTATTTTTCCATTGCGGGTAGTACCAGCAGTGCCTATTTGAATATTATAATAGTACGCCTAGTACTCACCGATATAGAAGGTATTAATTTCACTAAACAACCAAATAGTTAGTGCAACTAACAAATAGATTGAGCGAGTACCAAAGAAGAAATTGCATCAGCAAATTTTCACTTTACTATCTCGGCGAGTATCAATAGTACCTATTTGAATTTTATAATAGTACGGCTAGTACTCTCCGATATAGAAAGTATTATTTCAACTAAACAACCAAATAGTTCAACTAACAAATAGATTGAGTGAGTACTAAAGAAGAAATTGCACCAGTAAATTTTCACTTTACTATCTTGGCAAGTACCAGTAGTACCTATTTGAATTTTATAATAGTACGGCTAGTACTCACCGATATAGAAAGTATTAATTCAACTAAACAAGCAAATAACAAACTCAACTAGCAAATAGTTCGAGTTAGTACCAAAGAAGAAATTGCATCAGCAAATTTTCACTTTACAATCTCGGCGAGAACCAGTAGTACCTATTTGAATATTTGGGTTAGTAGCTTGATTCCTCAACATAACTTACTTTTCCATTTCGGGAAGTACCAGCAGTGCCTATTTGAATATTATAATAGTACGGCTAGTACTCACCGATATAGAAAGTATAGTTTCAACTAGACAACCAAGGAGCTAGTTCAACTAACAAATAGATTGAGTGAGTACCAAAGAAGAAATTCAATCAGAAAATTTTCACTTTACAATCTCGGCGAGTACCAGTACTCCCCGATAGAAGTATATTTCAATCAACCAAACAGTGCTGCTCAAATAAATAGACGACAATCAAGTTAGTACTGAGGAAGAATTACATCGAAATTTCACTTAAATTCTCGGTGACTACCAGTAGTACCTATTTAAATAATATAATAGTACGGCTAGTACTCGCCGAAGTATTAAAGATCTCTCAACAAAAGAACTATCAGTACTCAATTCGTCTTTTCAGCGGCACTAAAAAGGAGTTCATTCTGCAAATTTTCACTTTACAATCTCGGCGAGTACCAGTGGTCCCTATTTGAGTTATGTAATAGTACGGCTGGTACTCCCCGATATCGGAAGTATATTTCATTCAGCGAACCAGTTGTTCTCAAATAGACGACTAGCAAGTTAGTACCGAGAAGAAATTACGGCAAAAATTCACTTTTAATTCTCGGTGAGTACCAGTAGTACCTATTTAAATAATATAATAGTACGGCTAGTACTCGCCGAAGTATAGAAGATGTTTCAACAAAAGAACCAGCAGTACTCAATTAGTCCTTTCAGCGGTACTAAATACTACCCTCGGTTATTTGAAACTCTAATCTCTAGTTTCAGTTAGTACCACCTGTTTCTATTTGTCATTTGAAAATAGTACGGGTTGTACTGATTGAAGCCAAGGATTATCTCATCAGTTCGTCTTATCCATCTTCCTTGGTTAATACTGTCTGTATAGTACCACTGTTAGTACTGTCAGCTCAAATGGATGGAAAATAGATCGAATCCATGTTACTAATTACTGCGCCGAATACATCCATACAGAAGGAACATCTTAATTTTAGCTAGTACTACTAGTTGCTATTTTGTTTTTGGTACTAATAGAACAGGTCGTACTCGCTTAATTAGGATGTTTTAAACACAAGTTATAAGTACTAATTTTAGTCTGGTACAATTTTGGTGAGTACCAGTTTGTACCATTTACCGTTAAATAATAGTACGATTAGTACTCTCCAAAGTAGTACCAGAATACATTAATCTGATGGAATCTGCCAAAATTAAATTGATATTTATCAGCTTTCTTAGAATGAATAACATCTGCTGTAATTAATTTTATGTTTGTCTTTGTTTAGACAGTACCTTGGAACTACCTTGCTGCAATCGCGAATGTTTACTTTGGGATGAACAATCGGAACTGACTTATGCTTTCATTAAAAGTAGTTCTAATTGTAAATTCTCCGTAAATGATTTTCTTTCGCAGGTTGCTATATAGTACCAGATAGTACTAATTCGTCAAAAGTTGGTACTTTCAAAATCTGAATTGTAATGTTTGTATATATTGGTATGAATGTATTGTATATATTGATATGAATGAGAATGTAAATCTATTACAGTGGTACAGTGACAAGAGAAATGGGTCAATGATTTCAGGGAGCACTGGTAGTACCTGTTCGAATGTTATAATAGTACGGCCAGCACTCACCGAGTACTATGATAAGAAATATGGATCCAAGATTTCGGAGAGCACTAGTAGTACCTATTTGAATGTTGTAATAGTACGGCTAGTACTCACCGAAATAGTGAGTCCTTAATCTTCAGCAAACGTTTACTAGTACTGCTTATACCATCAAGTTAGTACAGTTTGCAGCTTACAGCTGGTGAACAAATCAACACTTCGATTTCGAGAGTACCAGTAGTACCTATTGTGAACTATAATAGTACGGCTGGTGCTCCCAGAAATAGAAGTATAACAACCAATTCAAGTATAAGGACAACTTGCAGTTACGCTATTTCTAACTATTCTTAAATTTCCGTTAGTACCGCCTGTTTCTATATCTGTTTTAAAATAGTACGGGTAGTACTGACGGAAATCGAGAATTACATCTCTTCAAAGAAAACATCTCTCCTAATTTTAATTTAGATTTGTAACAAATAGTTTCCAACTTGGAAAGTACTAGCAGCTATTTGAGTACTATAATAGCACTGCCAGTACTCTCTGAGATAGAAGTGTAACAAATACGAAGTGTAAGTACTACTCACTCTTATGCTATTTTATTTTCAGCCAAACTAAACTATTCTTAAATTTCCGTCGGTACCGCCTGTTTCTATTTCCTGTTTTAAAATAGTACGGGTAGTACTCACGGAAATTGAGATTTATATCTCTAAAAATAAAACTTCTCTCCTAAATTTCATATAAAATTAGTACCTTCAACAAATAATTTCCAATTTGGAGAGTACCAGCACCTATTTGAGTACTATCTTAGCACTGCTAGTGCTCCCTGCGATAGGAGTCTAACAAATAAGAAGTGTAAGTACTACTTACTCTAATGCCATTTTATTTTCAACCGAACTAAACAATTCTTAATTTTCCGTCGGTACCGCCTGTTTCTATTTCCTGTTTTAAAATAGTACGGGTAGTACTCACGGAAATTGAGAATTATTACTTCTTTCCTCATTCTCATATAGTATTAGCAACACCAACAGAGCGTTTCCAATTTGGAGAGTACTAGCAGTACCTATTTGAGTACTGTAATAGTACGGCTAGTATTCGCCAAAATAGAAACGTAAACTACAACTAGTTCTACTTCTCCTGTGCTATTTGAACTTCGACCTGTTAACTGAATCTTAAATTTCCGTTGGTCCCGCCTGTTTCTATTTCTTGTTTCAAAATAGTACGGGTAGTACTCACCGAAAGTAAGGATTGCTTCCTCAGTTTCTCACGCGTCTTCGGATAATACGAGTTCCAAATAATTACAGCTTTCGATTTCGGAGAGTACTAGTAGTATATATTTGAGTACTATAATAGTACGGCTAGTACTCCCCGAGATAGGAGTGTAAAATGGAGTACTACTTGCATTTTCAAACCTAAATCTTAAATTTCCGTTAGTATCGCCTGTTTCTATTTATTGTTCAAAAATAGTACGGGAACTGCTCACAGAAAGTAAGGATAATCATTTCGGTTTCGAATATTAGTACCATCTAGAAGTAGTTTTCAGAAAGTAGTAATAATACATAATTGACATTCACCGAAATGTAACTCAATGAACACTCACCGAAATGTAACCCAAACAACTAGTACTACTTTCCTTGTTGCAATTTCATTTTCAACTAATCCAAGTTTCCGTTAGTACCGCCAGTTTCTATTTACTGTTTTAAAATGGTATGGTTAGTACTCACCGAGAGTAAGTAATATCATGCAATTCCATTTTCTACCAATCCTAAATTTCAGTTAGTACCCGCTTGTTTCTATTCACTATTTTAAAATAGTACAGGAGTACTCAGCGAGAGTAAAGGTTCACTTTAGTTTCGATTAGTGTTAGTACTATCTAGAAGTAGTTTTCGATTTTGGAGAGTAGTAGTAGTATCTATTTAAGTACTATAATAGTATGTCTAGTACTCGCCGAAATAGAATTCTAATAACTAGTCATAATAACTATTTCGTTTACAACTAATCTGAAATTTCCGTTAGTACCGCCTGTTTCTATTTGCCATTCTAAAATAGTACGGGTGGTACTCGCCGAAACCAAGGATTACCGCCTCAATTTGTTATGGATCTTCGAATACCTTCAGCACTGCCTAGAAATAGTTTCTAGTAGCACCTAATTGAGAATCTAATGAGACTAGTAGTACCTATTTCACAACCTATTGAGACTAGTAGTACCTATTTCACAATCTGTTGAGACTAGTAGTACCTATTTGAGAACCTATTGAGACTAGTAGCACCTATTTGAGAACCTATTGAGACTAGTAGTACCAATTTGAACAGTAATAGTACGGCTAGTACCTACTCCATTATAGAATAGATCTCTAGAATAGATTATTAACAACTAGTACTACTCTCTTGCTGCAATATGATTCTCAACTACAATAAACTAAGCTTTCATTTCCGTTAGTACCGCCTGTTTCTATTTGGCATTATGAAATAGTACGGGTAGTACTCACCGAAACTAAAGATTATTACTTCAATTACATGTGTACCTATCTTCGAACTTTTTATATAGAAATCTAAAGAGGATAATTGTCACAACCACTGCGAAATAATTGGCGTTTCTTTCAGAGGTACTACCTTCCATGTTTATTTATAAAACTATTTGTTTCCTATTAAACTATTAGTTTCCTAAGTTGCTAGGCATTAATAAGTAGGTATTCCTAATAGGTATTCCTAAGCATTAGTAAGTTTCCGTTAGTACCACCTGTTTCTATTTGACGTTTGAAAATAGTACGGGCAGTACTGAGTGAAACTGTGGATGTCCTCCTCCGTTTAAGTACTTTGTGTTGGGTTTGTACCTTCAGATCCAATTGAATATAGCATAGATCCATCGATATTTGCCCAATAGAAAGGTACTACAACTCCAAACAGAAAATTGTAAGTATAAGTGAGAGAAATTACTGGCACTAATTAAAAAGTACCAATAAGTACCAAGAAATAAGTACCAATTAATGTATCATTGAAGAAACTTTGTAGTTTTAGTTAGTACCCCTAGTTGTTATTAAATTGTTAGTACTAATGGAACTGGTCGTATTTGCTTAATCATGATGATTTTAAAGATCCATTTGGCTATTTAATTAATAGTGCTGCTAAAACAAGTAGTACTCGCTTAATACTTGGTAGTATTGGTTTTTTTAGTTAGTACTAACATTAGTACTAATTATCATATCACTGTTTCTATTTCCCATTTGAAAATATATCAGTGCTTCAAATATATCTTCTGATATTCTGCTATTTGATCGATTTTGGTGAGCACCAGCTGGCACTATTTATTAATTGCAATTAGTAGATAGTTCATAGATTAGTTTTTATTAGTTAGTACCAATATTAGTACTAATTCACTAAATTAAAAGAAGAAATAAGTACCAATTAATGTATATTTGAAGAAACATAGTAGTTTTAAATAGTACTCTTAGTTGCTATTTAATTGTTAGTACTAGTAGCAGGTCATAACAGGTCGTACTCGCTTAACTATGATGATTTCATAGATCTATATGGCTGTTTAATTAATAGTGCTGAAAAAACAAGTAGTACTCGCTTAATCTTGATGATTGGAATTATTGTTTTTTTGTAGTTGGTACTAACATTAGTACTAATTATCATATAAGTGTTCCCATTTGAAAATATATCAATACTTCAAATATATTTTCTGATATTTTGTTATTTGTTCGATTTTGGAGAGTACCAGATGGTAATATTTGTTAATTGCTAATAGTACAATCAGTACTTTCAAAAATAGTACTAATAGCATAATAATTTCATAGATTCATATTGCTATTTAAATAACAGTGGTGGAAAAACAAGTTGTACTCGCTTAATCTTGCTGATTGGTAGTTTCGTTTTTTCTTGTAGTTAGTACTAATATTAGTACTAATTATCATATCAGTGTTTCTATTTCCCATTTGAAAACATTTCAGTACTACAAATATATCTGCAGATATTTTGATATGGTTATTGATTTTGGAGAGGATCAGTTGGTACAGTTTGTTAATTGAAAGGGTGTTGGTACTATTTGTTTAATCGCAAAGTTAGTACATTCCAAAGTAGTACCGGTTACCATCTTACCATAACAGATTTGAGATTGGATACAATAATTTGCAAATGTCAATCGGCAGTTAAATATTTCTGGCGGTAATGTTAAGCTACATAGTACTACTTGCTACTCTAGTACTGCTATAGCACCATTATCGTGGTGCTATTAAAGATCTACTATAGCACGATAGTACTAAGTATAGAGCGCTTATTAAAAGCAAATTAGAGACAATCTCTGTTAGTAGTACTTACTGGGTGGTGGTAAATGGTACCAAGCAGTACTTATTATGCAGTTAGTTGTATAGTTCTAAGTATAACATATCGAAAATATATTCTTTTTCAAAGACCCAAGACCCGACCTCTGGTCTTGTATGGTCCTGTGTGAACTTGTCTGGTCTTGTCGGGTATTGTCTGGTCTTGTCTGGTTTTGGGTCTTGGCTCAGTATTTGGCTCAATATTTGTATATTTTCAAGTAAAAGTTGTTAATTTTCACGAGGAAATTCAATTTTCACTTTTTTCACAATTGTTCAATTTTTTCGAACTATCTGTCAATTTTTACCAAAAATTTGTTTGTTTTCATGTAATATTTGTCTCTTTCATGTAATATTTGTCTATTTTCATGTAATATTTGTCTATTTTCATGTAATATTTGTCTATTTTCTAGTAAAATTTGTTTTTCTGGTAAAATTTCTCAATTTTTACGAAATATGTGTTACTTTTTACGAAAAAAATTGTTTGTTTTCATGTAATATTTGCTGCTTCATGTAATATTTGACTATTTTCACGTAATGTTTCTCTATTTCCAAGTAAAATTTGTCAAACGAAAAAATGGTTAGTTTTAACGAAAAATTTGTCGATTTTTATTCAATATTTGTCTATTTTCAAGTAAAATTTGTCAATTTTTACGAAGTCTTTGTCAATTTTAACGAAAAATTGTTCGTTTTCATGTAATATATGTCTGTTTCAGGTAATATTTGTTTATTTTCACCTAATATTTGTCTACTTTGAAGAAACATTTGTCAATTTTCACGAAAAAATTGTCAATTTTAACGAAAAAATTGTTACTTTTCACGAAAAATTTGTCGATTTTCATGTAATATTTGTCTATTTTTAAGTCTATTTTTAAACTATTTGTAAATTTTTAAGAAAAATTTGATTGTTTTCATGTAATATTTGTCTGTTCAAGTAATGTTTGTCTATTTTCATGTAATATTTGTCTATTTTCTAGTAAAATTTGTCAATTTTTACGAAATATTTGTTAGTTTTTACAAAAAATTTATTAATTTTTACGAAAAATTTGTTTGTTTTCACGAAAAAATTTCATGTAATATTTGTCTATTTTCAAGTAAAATATCAATTTTTACGAACTCTGTCAATTTTTTGTCGAAAAATTTGTCAATTTTAACGAAAAAAATGTTAATTTCCACGAAAAATTTGTCTATTTTCTTAGAATATTTGTCTATTTTCAAGAAAAATGTATCAATTTTTACTAACTGTTTGTCAATTTTTACGAAAAAATTGTTTGTTTTCATGTAATATTTGTCTGTTTCATGTAATATTTGTCTATTTTCTAGGAAAATTAGTAAATTTTAACGAAATAACGAAATATTGGTTAAATTCTACGAAAAATTTGTTTATTTTCATGTAATATTTGTCTGTTTCATGTAATATTTGTTTATTTACACCTAATATTTGTCTATTTTCATGAAAAAGTGGTAAATTTTAACAAAAAGATGGTTAATTTTCACGAAAAATTTGTCGATTTTTATGAAATATTTGTCTATTTACAAGTGAAATTTGTCAATTTTTACGAGCTATTTGTCAGTTTTTACGAGAAATTTGTTTGCTTTCATGTAATATTTGTCTGTCTCATGCAATATTTGCCTATTTGCACGTAATAGTTGTCTATTTTCTAGTAAAATTTGTCAATTTTTACGAAATATTGGTTAGTTTTTACAAAAGATTTATTAATTTTTACGAAAAATTTGTTTGTTTTCACGAAAAATTTGTCAATTTCGTGTAATATTTGTCTATTTTCTAGTAAAATGTCAATTTTTACGAACTCTCAATTTTTTCGAAAAATTTGTTTGTTTTGCTGTAATATTTGTCTGTTTCATATAATATTTTCAATTTTCACTTAATGTTTGTCTATTTTCAAGAAAAATTTGTCAAATTTTACGAAAAATTTGTCAATTTTAACGAAAAAATTGTTAATTTCCACGAAAAATTTGTCTATTTTCATAGAATATTTGTCTATTTTCAAGAAAAATGTATCAATTTTTACGAACTGTTTGTCAATTTTTACGAAAAAATTGTTTGTTTTCTTGTAATATTAGTCTGTTTCATGTAATATTTGTCTATTTTCTAGTAAAATTAGTCAATTTTAACGAAATATTTTACGAAATTACGAAATATTGGTTAAATTTAAATTCTACGAAAAATTTGTTTATTTTCATGTAATATTTGTCTGTTTCATGCAATATTTGTCTATTTTCACCAAATATTTGTCTATTTTCATGTAAAAATTGTCAATTTTAACGAGAAGATAGTTAATTTTCACGAAAAATTTGTCGATTTTTATGAAATATTTGTCTACTTTTTGTTTGTTTTTCTGTAATATTTGTCTGTTTCATGTAATATTTTCAATTTTCACTTAATGTTTGTCTATTTTCAAGAAAAATTTGTCAAATTTCACGAAAAATTTGTCAATTTTAACGAAAAAAATGTTAATTTCCACGAAAAATTTGTCTATTTTCTTAGAATATTTGTCTATTTTCAAGAAAAATTTATCAATTTTTCCTAACTGTTTGTCAATTTTTACGAAAAAATTGTTTGTTTTCTTGTAATATTTGTCTGTTTCATGTAATAGTTGTCTATTTTCTAGTAAAATTAGTCAATTTTAACTAAATATTTTACGAAATTACGAAATATTGGTTAATTTCTACGAAAAATTTGTTTATTTTCATGTAATATTTGTCTGTTTCATGTAATATTTGTCTATTTTCACCTAATATTTGTCTATTTTCATGTAAAAGTTGTCAATTTTAATAAAAAGATGGTTAATTTTCATGAAAAATTTGTCGATTTTTATGAAATATTTGTCTATTTACAAGTGAAATTTGTCAATTTTTACGAACTATTTGTCAATTTTTACGAGAAATTTGTTTGTTTTCTTGTAATATTTGTCTGTCTCATGCAATATTTGTCTATTTGCACGTAATAGTTGTCTATTTTCTAGTAAAATTTGTCAATTTTTACGAAATATTTGTTAGTTTTTACAAAATATTTATTAATTTTTACGAAAAAATTGTTTGTTTTCACGAAAAATTTGTCAATTTCGTGTAATATTTGTCTATTTTCAAGTAAAATGTCAATTTTTACGAACTCTGTCAATTTTTTCGAAAAATTTGTTTGTTTTTCTGTAATATTTGTCTGTTTCATATAATATTTTCAATTTTCACTTAATGTTTGTCTATTTTCAAGAAAAATTTGTCAAAAAATTGTTCAGTTCCACGAAAAATTTGTCTATTTTCATAGAATATTTGTCTATTTTCAAGAAAAATTTCTCAATTTTTACGAACTGTTTGTCAATTTTTACGAAAAAATTGTTTGTTTTCTTGTAATATTTGTCTGTTTCATGTAATATTTGTCTATTTTCTAGTAAAATTAGTCAATTTTAACGAAATATTTTCCGAAATATTGGTTAAATTCTACGAAAAATTTGTTTATTTTCATGTAATATTTGTCTGTTTCATGTAATATTTGTATATTTTCACCTAATATTTGTCTATTTTCATGTAAAAGTTGTCAATTTTAACAAAAAGATGGTTAATTTTCACGAAAAATTTGTCGATTTTTATGAAATATTTGCTATTTACAAATGAAATTTGTCAATTTTTACGAACTATTTGTCAATTTTTACGAGAAATTTGTTTGCTTTCATGAAATATTTGTCTGTCTCATGCAATATTTGCCTATTTGCACGTAATAGTTGTCTATTTTCTAGTAAAATTTGTCAATTTTTAAGAAATATTTGTTAGTTTTTAAAAATAATTTATTAATTTTTACGAAAAATTTGTTTGTTTTCACGAAAAATTTGTCAATTTCGTGTAATATTTGTCTATTTTCAAGTAAAATGTCAATTTTTACGAACTCTGTCAATTTTTTCGAAAAATTTGTTTATTTTGCTGTAATATTTGTCTGTTTCATATAATATTTTCAATTTTCACTAAATGTTTGTCTATTTTTAAGAAAAATTTGTCAAATTTCACGAAAAATTTGTCAATTTTAACGAAAAAAATGTTAATTTCCACGAAAAATTTGTCTATTTTCTTAGAATATTTGTCTATTTTCAAGAAAAATTTATCAATTTTTACGAACTGTTTGTTTACGAAAAAATTGTTTGTTTTCTTGTAATATTAGTCTGTTTCATGTAATATTTGTCTATTTTCTAGTAAAATTAGTCAATTTTAACGAAATATTTTACGAAATTACGAAATATTGGTTAAATTTAAATTCTACGAAAAATGTGTTTATTTTCATGTAATATTTGTCTGTTTCATGTAATATTTGTCTATTTTCACCAAATATTTGTCTATTTTCATGTAAAAATTGTCAATTTTAACGAAAAGATGGTTAATTTTCACGAAAAATTTGTCGATTTTTATGAAATATTTGTCTACTTTTTGTTTGTTTTTCTGTAATATTTGTCTGTTTCATGTAATATTTTCAATTTTCACTTAATGTTTGTCTATTTTCAAGAAAAATTTGCCAAATTTCACGAAAAATTTGTCAATTTTAACGAAAAAAATGTTAATTTCCACGAAAAATTTGTCTATTTTCTTAGAATATTTGCCCATTTTCAAGAAAAATTTCTCAATTTTTACTAACTGTTTGTCAATTTTTACGAAAAAATTGTTTGTTTTCTTGTAATATTTGTCTGTTTCATGTAATAGTTGTCTATTTTCTAGTAAAATTAGTCAATTTTAACTAAATATTTTACGAAATTACGAAATATTGGTTAATTTCTACGAAAAATTTGTTTATTTTCATGTAATATTTGTCTGTTTCATGTAATATTTGTCTATTTTCACCTAATATTTGTCTATTTTCATGTAAAAGTTGTCAATTTTAACAAAAAGATGGTTAATTTTCATGAAAAATTTGTCGATTTTTATGAAATATTTGTCTATTTACAAGTGAAATTTGTCAATTTTTACGAACTATTTGTCAATTTTTACGAGAAATTTGTTTGTTTTCATGTAATATTTGTCTGTCTCATGCAATATTTGTCTATTTGCACGTAATAGTTGTCTATTTTCTAGTAAAATTTGTCAATTTTTACGAAATATTTGTTAGTTTTTACAAAATATTTATTAATTTTTACGAAAAAATTGTTTGTTTTCACGAAAAATTGGTCAATTTCGTGTAATATTTGTCTATTTTCAAGTAAAATGTCAATTTTTACGAACTCTTTCAATTTTTTCGAAAAATTTGTTTGTTTTTCTGTAATATTTGTCTGTTTCATATAATATTTTCAATTTTCACTTAATGTTTGTCTATTTTCAAGAAAAATTTGTCAAAAAATTGTTCATTTCCACGAAAAATTTGTCTATTTTCATAGAATATTTGTCTATTTTCAAGAAAAATTTCTCAATTTTTACGAACTGTTTGTCAATTTTTACGAAAAAATTGTTTGTTTTCTTGTAATATTTGTCTGTTTCATGTAATATTTGTCTATTTTCTAGTAAAATTAGTCAATTTTAACGAAATATTTTACGAAATATTGGTTAAATTCTACGAAAAATTTGTTTATTTTCATGTATTATTTGTCTGTTTCATGTAATATTTGTATATTTTCACCTAATATTTGTCTATTTTCATGTAAAAGTTGTCAATTTTAACAAAAAGTTGGTTAATTTTCACGAAAAATTTGTCGATTTTTATGAAATATTTGTCTATTTACAAGTGAAATTTGTCAATTTTTACGAACTATTTGTCAATTTTTACTATAAATTGGTTTGTTTTCATGTAATATTTGTCTGTCTCATGCAATATTTGTCTATTTGCACGTAATAGTTGTCTATTTTCTAGTAAAATTTGTCAATTTTTACGAAAAATTTGTTTGTTTTCAGGAAAAATTTGTCAATTTCGTGTAATATTTGTCTATTTTCAAGTAAAATGTCAATTTTTACGAACTCTGTCAAATTTTTCGAAAAATTTGTTTGTTTTTCTGTAATATTTGTCTGTTTCATATAATATTTTCATTTTTCAAGAAAAATTTGTCAAATATCACGAAAAATTTGTCAATTTTAACGAAAAAATTGTTAATTTCCACGAAAAAATTGTCTATTTTCATAGAATATTTGTCTATTTTCAAGAAAAATTTATCAATTTTTACGAACTGTTTGTCAATTTTTACGAAAAAAATGTTTGTTTTCTTGTAATATTTGTCTGTTTCATGTAATATTTGTCTATTTTCTAGTAAAATTAGTCAATTTTAACAAAATATTTTACGAAAATACGAAATATTGGTTAAATTTAAATTCTACGAAAAATGTGTTTATTTTCATGTAATATTTGTCTGTTTCATGTAATATTTGTCTATTTTCACCAAATATTTGTCTATTTGCATGTAAAAGTTGTAATTTTAACGAAAAGATGGTTAATTTTCACGAAAAATTTGTCGATTTTTATGAAAAATTTGTCTACTTTTTGTTTGTTTTTCTGTAATATTTGCCTGTTTCATGTAATATTTTCAATTTTCACTTAATGTTTGTCTATTTTCAAGAAAAATTTGTCAAATTTCACGAAAAATTTGTTAATTTTAACGAAAAAAATGTCAAATTTGTCAATTTTTACGAAATATTTGTTAGTTTTTACAAAAAATGTATTAATTTTTACGAAAAATTTGTTTGTTTTCACGAAAAATTTGTCAATTTCATGTAATATTTGTCTATTTTCAAATAAAATGTCAATTTTTACGAACTCCTTAAATTTTTTCGAAAAATTTGTTTGTTTTTCTGTAATATTTATCTGTTTCATGTAATATTTTCAATTTTCACTCAATATTTGTCTATTTTCAAGACAAATTTGTCAAATTTCACGAAAAATTTGTCATTTTTAAAAAAAAAATTGTTAATTTTCACGAAAAATTTGTCTATTTTCATAGAATATTTGTCTATTTTCAAGAAAAATTTATCAATTTTTACGAACAGTTAAATTGTCAATTTTTACGAAAAAATTGTATGTTTTCAGGTAATATTTTTCTGTTTCATGTAATATTTCTCAATTTTCTAGTTAAATTAGTCAATTTTAACGAAATATTTTACGAAATTACGAAATATTGGTTAAATTCTACGAAAAATTTGTTTATTTTCATGTAATATTTGTCTATTTCATGCAATATTTGTCTATTTTCACCTAATATTTGTCTATTTTCATGTAAAAGTTGTCAATTTTAACGAAAAGATGGTTAATTTTCACGAAAAATTTGTCGATTTTTATGAAATATTTGTCTATTTTCAAGTGAAATTTGTCAATTTTTACGAACTATTGGTCAATTTTTACGATAAATTTGTTGGTTTTCATGTATTATTTGTCCGTCTCATGCAATATTTGTCTATTTTCACGTAATATTTGTCTATTTTCTTGTAAAATTTGTCAATTTTTACGAAATATTTGTTAGTTTTTACAAAAAATTTGTCAATTTCATATAATATTTGTCTATTTTCAAGTAAAATGTCAATTTTTACGAACTCCTTAAATTTTTTCGAAAAATTTGTTTGTTTTTCTGTAATATTTGTCTGTTTCATGTAATATTTTCAATTTTCACTTAATATTTGTCTATTTTCAAGAAAAATTTGTCAAATTTCACGAAAAATTTGTCATTTTTAAAGAAAAAATTGTTAATTTCCACGAAAAATTTGTCTATTTTCTTAGAATATTTGTCTATTTTCAAGAAAAATTTATCAATTTTTACGAACTGTTTGTCAATTTTTACGAAAAAATTGTTTGTTTTCAGGTAATATTTGTCTGTTTCATGTAATATTTGTCTATTTTCACCTAATATTTGTCTATTTTCATGTAAAAGTTGTCTATTTTAACGAAAAGATGGTTAATTTTCACGAAAAATTTGTCGATTTTTATGAAATATTTGTGTTTATTCTCAAGTGAAATTTGTCAATTTTTACGAACTATTTGTCAATTTTTACGAAAACTTTGTTTGTTTTCATGTAATATTTGTCTGTCTCATGCAATATTTGTCTATTTTCACGTAATATTTGTCTATTTTCAATTAAAATTTGTCAGTTTTCACACAAAAATGCTTTGTTTTCATGTAATATTTGTCTGTTTTATGTAATACTTGTCTATTTTCTAGTACGTTTTGTCAACTTTTACGAAATTTTTGTCAATTTTTAGGAAAAATTTGTTTGTTTTCATGTAATATTAGTCTGTTTCATGTAATATTTGTCTATTTTCAAGTAATATTTATCAATTTTCAAGTAATATTTGTCTATTTTTAAGTAGAATTTGCCAATTTTTACGAAAAATTTATTTGTTTTCAAGTAATTTTTGTCTGTTTCATGTATATTGGTCTATTTTCACGTAATATTTGTCTATTTTCAAGTAAAATTTGTCAATTTTTACGAAGAATTTGCCAATTTTCAGGAAAAAAATGTCAATTTTAACAAAAAAATGTTACTTTTCACGAAAAATTTGTCGATTTTCAAGTAATATTTGTCTATTTTCAAGTAAAATTTGTTAATTTTCACGCAAAATTTGTCAATTTTAACGAAAAAATTGTTAATTAACACGAAAAATTCGAAAATGTCGATTTTCATGTAATATTTGTTTAATTCATGTAAATTTTCACAAAAAATTCGTCAAATTTCACGAAAAAATTGTTAATTTTCACGAAAAATTTGTCGATTTTCATGTAATATTTGTCTATTTTCAAGTAAAATTTGTCAATTTTTACGAACTATTTTGTCACTTTTTACGAAAAATTCAAATTTTCATGTAATATTTGTCTGTTTCATGTAATATTTGTCTATTTTCGCGTAATATTTTTCTATTTTCAAGTAAGGTTAGTCAATTTTCACAAAAAAAATTGTCAATTTTCACGAAAAATTTGTCAATTATGAGAAAATTGTGACAACGAGAAAATTGTTAATTTTCACGAAAAATTTGAATCTGAATGCAAACAAGTACCTATCGCTGAGCCTTCGGCTATTAATTAAATCAACTTTGGGGCTTACAGTCAAAGGGCTGTTTCTTTCTTGGCCAGAAACTTTTACAATCTGAAATATATCGCTTTGGTTTTGGCCTTCTGCATCAATTTCATGTTACTCTTCTACAAGGTGAATACGAATATTAAATAACATTCGATTGTTAAGATTATTGTCTAATTTTAACTGTCGACGTTGGGTGAAGGTGTTGGAAGTGGAAGTGGAATGGATGATATAATCGGTGAAGTTTCGGCAGAAGGTAATGGGGGTGGTGGTTCAGGCGGAGGGTCAGAAGAGGAAGAAGATCCGCTGGAACTGGTCCACGTGGATGGAGACTATTTTTATATGGTTCACGTTAGGCCTAGGCCGCACTACGGCTAAACTGCAGCGGTTTTCAACCGCGTGATTTTATGACTTAAATAAATTAATACAAGCGGCCTCACCTACGGTTTTCTCCCACGACTGATTTTTCCCATAGCGTACTGTGTGTTTCTCGAGCAGTTTCGCGGTTGTAGCGGCTACCACTCGCGGCAAAAAACCGTAGTGCGGCCTCGGCCTTATGCGGCTGGCTGCTTTATTGCTATACCCTATCCATATAGCATCTTTGGCGATGCTGATAGTTATTACCATCTGAAGGTAGCTTTGGCCATCTTCAAACGCGAAAAGGAAATCGCCAGAAGGTTGGAGTTTGATGGATTGTATATTGCAGAGCAACCGGAAGATGACGATTTGAAATCGCATTGGGATAAATTGGTCATATCAGATAAGTAAGTTTGTAGAAAGGATGTTGAGGCGTAGATTTATTTTGTTTGTTTTAGATCTTTCATGTAATATTTGTCTATTTTCAAGAAAAAATTGTCAATTTTAGCGAAAAAATTGTTTTCATGTAATATTTGTCTGTTTCATGTAATATTTGTCTATTTTCATGTAAAATTTGTCAAATTTCACGACAAAATTGTCAATTTTAACGAAAAAATTGTTAATTTTCAATAAAAAATTGACGATTTTCATGTAATATTTGTCTATTTTCAAGTAAAATTTGTCAATTTTTACGAAATATTTGTTAATTATTACAAAAAATTTGTTTGTTTTCATCTAATATTTGTCTGTTTCAAGAAATATTTGTCTATTTTCACGTAATATTTGTCTATTTTCAAGTAAATTTCACAAAAATTTGTCAATTTTTAAGAAAAATTTGTTGGTTTTCAAGTATTATTTGTTTGTTTTCATGTAATATTTGTCTGCTTAGTGTAATATTTGTCTAGTTTCATGTAATATTTGTCTATTTTCTAGTAAAATTTGTCAATTTTACGAAATATTTATTTGTTTGTTTTCTGGTAATATTTGTCTGTTTAATGTAATATTTGTCTATTTTCATGTAAAACTTTTTACAAAACCAATTTTCACGAAACAATTGTCAATTTTAACGAAAAAAATTTAGATTTTCATGTAAATTTTGTCAATTTTTTAAGAACTAATTATCAATTTTTACGAAAAATTGTTGTGTTTTCATGTAATATTTGTCTATTTCATGTAATATTTGTCTATGTTCATGTAAAATTTGTCTATTTTATAGTAAAATTTGTCAATTTTTACGAAATGTTTGTATATTTTTACGAAAAATTTGTTTGATTTCATGTAATATTTGTCTGTTCTATGCAAAATTTGTCTATTTTCATGTAATATTTGTATATTTTCTAGTAAAATTTATCAATTTTTAGGAAAAAAATGTTTTGATCTAATATTTGTCTATTTCACGTAATATTTGTCTATATGCAAGTAAAATTTGTCAATTTTCACGAAAAATTTGTCAAATTTCATGAAAAAATTGTCAATTTTAACGAAAAAATTGTTAATTTTCAATAAAAAATTGTCGATTTTCATGTAATATTTGTCTATTTTCAAGTAAAATTTGTCAATTTTTACGAAATATTTGTTAATTATTACAAAAAATTTGTTTGTTTTCATCTAATATTTGTCTGTTTCAAGAAATATTTGTCTATTTTCACGTAATATTTGTCTATTTTCAAGTAAATTTCACAAAAATTTGTCAATTTTTAAGAAAAATTTGTTTGTTTTCAAGTATTATTTGTTTGTTTTCATGTAATATTTGTCTGCTTAGTGTAATATTTGTCTAGTTTCATGTAATATTTGTCTATTTTCTAGTAAAATTTGTCAATTTTACGAAATATTTATTTGTTTGTTTTCTGGTAATATTTGTCTGTTTAATGTAATATTTGTCTATTTTCACGTAATATTTGTCTATTTTCATGCAAAACTTTTTACAAAACCAATTTTCACGAAAAATTTGGCAATTTTCACGAAACAATTGTCAATTTTAACGAAAAAAATTTAAATTTTCATGTAAATTTTGTCAATTTTTTAAGAACTAATTATCAATTTTTACGAAAAATTGTTGTGTTTTCATGTAATATTTGTCTATTTCATGTAATATTTGTCTATGTTCATGTAAAATTTGTCTATTTTATAGTAAAATTTGTCAATTTGTACGAAATGTTTATATATTTTTACGAAAAATTTGTTTGTTTTCATGTAATATTTGTCTGTTCTATGCAAAATATGTCTATTTTCATGTAATATTTGTATATTTTCTAGCAAAATTTATCAATTTTTAGGAAAAAAATGTTTTGATCTAATATTTGTCTATTTCACGTAATATTTGTCTATATGCAAGTAAAATTTGTCAATTTTCACGAAAAATTTGTCAAATTTCATGAAAAAATTGTCAATTTTAACGAAAAAATTGTTAATTTTCA
The DNA here is from genome assembly GCA_944588485.1 of Phosphuga atrata. Classification (NCBI taxonomy): domain Eukaryota; kingdom Metazoa; phylum Arthropoda; class Insecta; order Coleoptera; family Silphidae; genus Phosphuga; species Phosphuga atrata. Next base: position 11,327,940 of record OX155908.1, on the reverse strand, counting down.
CGAAAAAATTGTTAATTTTTACGAAAAAATTGTCGATTTTCATATGTTTGTTTGTTTTCAAGTAATATTTGTTTGTTTTCATGTAATATTTGTTTTCATGTAATATTTTTATGCAAAACTTGCCAATTTTCAAGAAAAAAATGTCAATTTTCACGAATAAATGGTTAATTTTCACGAAAAAAATTTAGATTTTCATGTAAATTTTGTAAATTTTTTACGAACTAATTGTAAATTTTTACGAAAAATTGGTTTGTTTTCATGTAATATTTGTCTATTTCATGTAATATTTGTCTATTTTCTAGTAAAATTTATTAATTTTCACGATGTATATTTGTTAATTTTTACAAAAAAATTGTCTATTTTCAAGTAATATTTGTCTATTTTCAAGAAAAATGTGTCAATTTTTACGAACTATTTGTCAATTTTAAGAAAAATTTGTTTGTTTTCATGTAATATTTATCTGTTTCATGCATTATTTGTCTATTTTGACGTAATATTTTTCTATTTTCAAGTAAAATTTGTCAATTTTCACGAAAAAATTGTCAGTTTTAACGAAAAAATTGTGAATTTTTATAAAAAATTTGTCGGTTTGCATTTAATATTTGTCTATTTTCAAGTAATATTTGTCTATTTTCAAGTAAAATTTGTCCATTTTTTTTAACTATTTGTAAATTTTTAAGATAAATTTGTTTGTTTTCATGTAATATTTGTCTGTTTCATGTAATATTTGTCTATTTTAACTTAATATTTGTCTACTTTCAAGTAAAATTTGCCAATTTTCACGAAAAAATTGTTAATTTTCACTAAAATTTTACCTGTTTTCAAATAATTAAGTCTATTTCCATGAAAAATTTGTAAATTTTCACAAATTTTGTCTTTTTATATAAATCGTCTATATTCCCTTATTATATAAAATGTACAAATTTTTGTCTATTTTCACCTAAAATTTGTCTATTTTAAAAAAAAATTAATCTTGCAATTTATATCAAATTTTAATTTAATCATACTTGCGTCAAGATATTATTTGTCTACATTTTGATACAAATTAAGACTAAAATGTAGACAATTTTAATCTAAAATCATCCTCGAACAGCCTTTTCTTAAAATTTCACTTCAATTTTGAACCCTGTAATAATTTCATTCAAAATTCTTCCAAGCAATAATTATTTTGACTAAATCTATCTTTGTCTAAATAATACATATTTTGTGTACATTTCTACCTAAACCTTGACCTGCGTTGCGATAATCAACCCCGTGAAAACAGCCCTGAAGATTGTGACACACATATGCTTGTCGACATGAAAAAAACCCTGAGCGGTGAACATGACGTCATAATCCTCCACCATTCTCGCCAAAATGTCCACTTCGCGACGCATCCTGACATTCTGCCGCTTAGCCAACACCAATTTCGTCGACAATTTGCAACAAAGCGTCAACATATTCCTCGCTTCACCAGACATTTCACCACAACTTATCATCACAGAATAAATCAAAATCTAAAATATTAGACTACATCAAGACAAGAATAAAGAGACTAGACTAGATTAGACTAAACAAGATTATACTATACAGATAAGACAGATTCGACAGACAGGATTAACTACTCTAGACAAACTAGATAGACTAGACGGATTAGACGAACTAGACGGACTAGAGAGAATAGACAGAGACTAGACGGACAAGACGGAACAGGCGGATCAGACGGACCAGACTGCGTTTGGTCAGATTAGACAGACTAGACGGCCAGGTGGAAGAGGAACAGAGACCAGACGGACCAGGCGGACCAAGCGGACCAGATGGACCAGAACGACCAGACGGACCAGGCTGACCAGGCGGACTAGACTTCTGGTCTTGTCTGGTCTTGTTCGGTCTTGTTCGGTCTTGTCTGGTCTTGTCCAGTCTTGTCTGGTGTTGTGGTCTGTTTTTGTCCGGTCTTGTCTGGTTCTGTCCGGACTTGTCCGGACTTGTCCGGTCTTGTCCGGGCTTATCCGGTCTTGTCCCGTCTCGTCTAGTCTAGTCTAGTCTCGTCTAGTCCTGTCTAATCTCGTCTAGTCCTGTCTAATTATGTCTAATCCCGTCTAGTCTCGTCTAGTCTCGTTTAGTCTAGTCTCGTCTAGTCTAGTCTAGTCTCGTCTAGTCCCGTCTAGTCTCGTCTAGTCCCGTCTAGTCCCGTCTAATCTCGCCTAGTCTCGTCTAATCCCGTCTAGTCCCGTCTAGTCTCGTCTAGTCTCGTTTAGTCTAGTCTCGTCTAGTCTCGTCTAGTCTCGTCTAGTCTCATCTAGTGTCGTCTAGAGTCGTCTAGTCTCGTCTAGCTTCGTCTAATCTCGTCTAGTCTTGTTTACTCTTGTCTACTCTTGTCTAGTCTTGTCTACTGTTGCCCAGTCTTGTCTAATGTTGCCCAGTCTTGTCTAGTCTTGTCTAATCTTTCCAAATATTGTCTAGTCTTGCCAAGTATTGTCTAGTCTTGCCTAATCTTATCTAGTCTAGTCTTTCATAATGTTGCTTAATTATCTATTTCTAGTTCTTACCCCGAAAACAATTGCATCACAAACCATCAGGCCAATGTAAATTTGGTCAAATTGTATTTCGATTTGTCCAAAAGCGATTTTGAAAGTGACGACGGCATTTTGGACAATGACCGCCGTCGAGGCTATCGTGATCAGGACAATGCGAAGCCCGTAAAATCGGCTCATTTTCCCGACGAGCACCGAAATTTTCTGGTAAGCTCTGCCAAAATTCCGCAAATTTTGAGTAAACACCAGATCGAAGCGTGACAGTTTTTGATTGAGGACAAGGCAACAGGATTTGAGGTCTGAAGCGGTTAAGTCGATTTGGAGGATGGTGATTAGGATCAGGTAGTTGTTCCAGAGGTAGATTAAGGTCAAGCCAAAACGGATCAAACTGAAATTAATAATCTCCATAGTGATTTGGACTAGCCACAGGCTGAAGACTATCAAGTGAAGTAAAACCAGGATTAGGGAAACCCAAAAGTTTCTCGTTTTGGACATACTTTTGTCATCTCCAAACTCCAGTTTAAGTTTTTCGAAAGCTTCCTGAAGCTCCTCCATTTCCTCATCTTTCGAAAACACAAACTTTGTTAGGCTAATCAAGTTTGTCAAAGTCAACAAGGTATATATAGCCTTCTGAAACACGATTATCTGCGAATTAGATTTCATCCGGAATTCCTGGTACATCATATAGCCCACATAGCCCATCAAGATTAAACCAATCACCACCAGGCGGTAGATTGTGAAGAAGGAGAAGATTTTGCCTTTGGTGTAAACCAAACCAGTTAGTCTAGAAAGCATGGAGAGTTTGTACACGATGGGATTCATCTTCAAAGTTGGGATTTAAGCAAGGAAATTGTTGTTGGAGACAACCTAGGATGTTTAGGTTATTGATCTTTAAAATCAAATAACGGTGATTATCTTCCTGCAAAAAGAAATTAGTCTTAGACAGTCTAAGATGTTAAGGTTATAACAATTAGACAGTCTAGGATGTTAAGGTTATAATCCAAAACTGGGAGTTTGACGAGATCTATCTTCAAAGTTGTGGGATTTGGGCAAGGAATTTAGTTTTGAAGACAAACTATGATGTCCAGGATTACCCAAAATTAGTTTTAGGAGCGTCTATAGACGATGATCTTTAAAATTGTGGGATTTAGGCAAGGAACTTAATTCTGGAGACAACCCAAGTTGTTCTTCAAAGTTGGTTTTAGGCAACAACAAATGGTGAGTCAATTTTGTTGATTTATATTAACATTTCGATAGGCAAAGGGAATTAAGATAGCACCTAGGTTATTAGTCTAAATTCCAAAATTCAAATTTTCAAAATTCGTCCAAAATTCGTTTTTGGCAAAAACAGCTAAATTTTTCTTTCAGAAATTAACGCTGAAAAACCACTCGGCTTTCCGCTCTCAATGTTTCACTTTACCGTTCGAGCTTCTAAAACAAATGGTGAGTCAATTTTGTTGGTTTATACAAACATTTTGATAGGCAAAGAGATTTTAGATTGCACCTAGGTTATTACCCTTTCGTTCAAAATCCGTTTTTGACACAAACAAAACTCAATTTTTCTTTCAGATATTAACGCTGGAAACCACCCGGCTTTCCGCTCTCAATATTTCACTTTACCGTTCGGGCTTCAATTAGTAACCCGATACAGAAAGTTCGACGAGCGACGGGGCACAGTCCCCAGGGATCGCTTAATTTATTATTAAAACAAGCTTTCAATACTCTGAGAAACTACGCCGCGTTAACGAGCTTTCACCGCAACCTCATACAACAAGTGCACATTAAAATAGATTTCAATCTATCTAGAACAACTAGGACAAATTTAATGTGCTACCCTAATCAAGATTAGACTGTGGTCCGGTCTTTTCACGTCATGTTTTATTTATTCTAGTCTTGTCTTCTTCGGCCTTGACTATCTTTGGTCTTTCCTGGTCTATCTTTGGTCTTTCCAGAACAGCCAAGAGACTGGTAAGATCTTCCACGATCTGGTCAGCCAAGGGGCTGGTCTCGTCTCCTAAGATACTGTCTTGGTCTTCTTTGGTCTCCTATAGTCTGGTCTTCTATGGTAGCACCTTGGTCTTTTTAAGTATTCCCTAGCCTGGTCTTGTATGTTATTGCCTTGGTATTCTTCTCTGGAAATGCCTTAGTATTCCCTGGTCTGGTCTTCCTTAGTAAGATGAAGAACTTCCCTAGTGTCTTCTTTGGTTTAGTCTGAGTTTCTTTGGTAATGCCTAGTCTAGTCTGGTCTGGTTTGCCTGGAAGCTCATTATCTGCCAGGAAACCCAGGTCTGGTCTCATATGGTACTGTCGTGGTATTTGATCTTCTCTAGTCTGCTCTTCTATGGTAACACATTGGTCTTCTTATGTCTTCCCTGGTCTAGTCTTCTCTGTTAGTACCTTAGTATTCTGTATCATCTATCGTCTGGTCTTCTTATGTAGGTAATGCCTTAGTCTTCCCGTGTCAGGTCTTCCTTGGTCTATCTGGTCTATCCTAGTCTAGTAAGCCAGAAGGCTGGGCTAGTATTCCATGATGCTGTCTTGGTATTCCTTGGTCTTCTCTGGACTGGTCTCCTATAGTAGCATCTTCGTCTTCTTCGTTCTTCATTGCTCTGGTCTTCTATGTTAGTTCCTTGGTATTCTTTGATCTTCTTTCTTCTGATCTTCCCTGATCCTTGGTCTTCCTTGGTAGTGTCTTCTTAAGTTTTGTGTGGTCTCATCTGATGGTCTTCTTTGGTCTGAGCTTCCCTGATCCTTGGCCTTCCATGGTAGTGTCTTCTTAAGTTTTGTCTGGTCTCATCTGATGGTCTTCTTTGGTCTAATCTTCCCTGATCCTTGGCCTTTCTTGGTAGTGTCTTCTTTAGTTTTGTCTCGTCTCATCTGATGGTCTCCTTTGGTCTTCTTTGGTCTGAGCTTCATTGATCCTTGGCCTTCTATGTTAGTGTCTTCTTTAGTTTTGTCTAGTATAATCAGATGGTCTCCTTTGGTCTTCTTTGGTCTGAGATTTCCTGATCCTTGGCCTTCCATGGTAGTGTCTTCTTAAGTTTTATATTGTCTCATCTGATGGTCTTCTTTGTTCTGATCTTCCCAGTTCCCTGGCCTTCTTTAGTTTTGTCTGGTCTCAGCTGATGGTCTTCTTTGGTCTGAGCTTTCCTGATCCTTGGCCTTCTATGGTAGTGTCTTCTTAAGTTTTGTCTGGTTTCATCTGATGGTCTTCTTTGGTCTGATCTTCCATGATCCTTGGCCTTCCTTTGTAGTGTCTTCTTTAGTTTTGTCTGGTATCATCTGATGCTCTTCTTTGGACTTCTGTGGTCTGAGCTTCCCTGATCCTTTGCCTTCCATGGTAGTGTCTTCTTAAGTTTTGTCTGGTCTCATCTGGTCTTCTTTGGTCTGAGCTTCCCTGATCCTTGCTCTTCCATTGTAGTGTATTCTTAAGTTTTGCCTGTTCTCATCTGATGGTCTTCTTTGTTCTGATGTTCCCTGAATCTTGGCCTTCCTTTGTAGTGTTTTCTTTAGTTTTGTCTAGTCTCATCCGATGGTCTTCTTTGGTCTGAGCTTCCCTGATCCTTGGCCTTCCATGGTAGTGTCTTCTTATGTTTTGTCTGGTCTCATCTGATGGTCTTCTTTGGTCTGATCTTCCCTGACCCTTGGCCTTCTAGTGTCTTCTTTAGTTTTGTCTGGTCTCATCAGATGGTCTTCTTTAGTCTGAGCTTCCCTGATCCTTGGCCTTCCATGGTAGTGTCTTCTTAAGTTTTGTCTGCTTTCATCTGATGGTCTTCTTTGTTCTGATCTTCCCTGATCCTTGGCCTTCCTTAGTAGTGTCTTCTTTAGTTTTGTCTGGTCTCATCTGATGATCTTCTTTAGTCTTCTTTGGTCTGAGCTTCCCTGATCCTTGGCCTTCCTTGGTAGTGTCTTCTTTAGTTTTGTCTGGTCTCATCTGGTCATGTTCAGTCCGATCTTTCGTAGTCTTATCTTGTTATGCTTGGTCTTGTCTAGTATCTAATTCTATTCTATTCTTTAAAATATCCAAATTTCAATTAAATTCTCCATCAAACTCCAATAGAACGATCAAATTGACAGCGACCGTGCCGAGGATAGGGGCAAATACCGAGAAATCGTTGGGGTGGAAGCCGCCTGCCCTCAGTTTTGGCACGTCCGCTGACATCCCCATAATGGCGCCAGCAAGTTCTTCCTCCACCAGAACATCCTCCAAATTTTGCCCAACATCAAGCCCAAAATAACACTCGTAACAACCTTCCAACATCTTCCTCACCAGTCTGGAATTCTTGTCGCCGTTAGAAATTATCATCACGCATAGTATCTAGAATAGATAATGGAATTTAGATAACATTCCAGATACCAATGATGATATTGGTTAAAGTTGGACAAAGCTGGGCAAAATTGCTCAAGGCTGGAGAAGGTTGTTTGAAGGCTGGAGAAGGTTGCACGAAATTCTTTCAAGGCTGGAGAAGGTTGGGCAAAATTGGTCAAGGTTAGACTAGGTTGGAGTCAAAATTGTTCAAGACTGGACAAGATTAGACAAAATTGATTCAGGCTCGACAAAATTGAGCAAAATTGGTCAGGACTAGACAAGGGAAGTTGAATTGCATTAGCTAAGGCTGCATAATGTTGGAAACAAAATTAGTCAAGGCTGGACAAGATTGCCTAAAATTGGTTAAGGTTGGACTAGGTTGAGTAAAATTGGTCATGGCTAGACAAACTTGGAGACAAGATTCCTCAAGGTGGAATAAAGTTAGTCTAGACTGGATAATTTTAAAGAGGAAATTAGTTAAGGGTGGATAAGGTTGCGTAAAATTGGTCAAGGCTGAACAGGGTTTGAGGCAAAATCCATCCTGGCTAAATAAACTTGTACTTCATGGATGAAGGTTGGACTAGGCTGGAAACAATATAGCTCAAGGGCAAAATTGCTCAAGGCTGGAGAAGGTTGCACAAAATTGTTTTACATCTGGAGAAGGTTGGGCAAAATTGGTCAAGTTTAGAAAAGTATGGAACAAAATTGGTCAAGGCTGGACAAGGTTAGACAAAATTGGTTCAGGCTAGACAAAATTGAGCAAAATTGGTCAGGACAAGACAAGGGAAGTCCTCAAAGTTGAATTACGTTAGTCAAGGGCTGCATAATGTTGGAGACAAAATTAGTCAAGGCTGGACAAGATTGCCTAAAATTGGTTAAGGTTGGACGAGGTTGAGCAAAATTGGTCATGGCTAGACAAAGTTGGAGACAAGATTCCTCAAGTTTGAATAAAGTTAGTTAAAGTGAGTATAAAGTGAGACTGGATAATGTTGGAGAGGAAATTAGTTAAGAGTGGATAAGGTTGCGTAAAGTTGGTCAAGGCTGAACAGGTTTTGTGGCAAAACCCATCCTGGCTGGATAAGCTTCTACTTAATTGGTGAAGGTTGCACTAGGTTGGAGACAAAATTGATCAAGGCTGGACAGGGATGGTGGCAAAATCCGTAATGGCTGGACAAGCTTGTACTTTATTGGTTAAGGTTGGATAAGGTTGGGCAAAATTGTTCAAGGCTGGAGAAGGTTGCACGAAATTGTTTCAAAACTGGAGAAGGTTGGGCAAAATTGGTCAAGGTTAGACAAGGTTGGAGACAAAATTGATCAAGGCCTGACAAGTTTAGACAAAATTGGTTCAGGCTGGACAAAAATGAGCAAAATTGGTCAGGACTAGACAAGGGAAGTCCTCAAAGTTAAATTGCGTTAATCAAGGCTGCAAAACGTTGGAGACAAAATTAGTCAAGGCTGGACAAGGTTGCCTAAAATTGGTTAAGGCTGGACGAGGTTTAGCAAAATTGGTCATGGCTAGACAAAGTTGGAGACAAGATTCCTCAAGGTTGAATAAAGTTAGTCTACACTGGATAATGTTGGAGAGGAAATTAGTTAAGGGTGGATAAGGTTGCGTCAAATTGGTCAAGGCTGAACAAAGTTTGTGGCAAAATCCATCCTAGGTGGATAAGCTTGTACTTAATTGGTGTAGGTTGGACTAGGTTGAAAACAATTGTATAAAACTGGACAGAGATGGTGGCAAAATCTGTCGTGGCTGGACAAGCTTGTACTTAATTGGTTAAGGTTGGATAAGGTTGGGGAAAATTACTCAAGGCTGGAAGAGGTTGCACGAATTTGTTTCAAGGCTGGCGTAGGTTGGGCAAAATTGATCAAGGTTAGACTAGGTTGGAGACAAAATTGGTCAAGACTGGAGAAGATTAGACAAAATTGGTTCAGGCTGGATAAAAATGAGCAAAATTGGTCAGGACTTGACAAGGAAACTCCTCAAAGTTAAATTGCATTAGTCAAGGGCTGCATAATGTTGGAGACAAAATTAGTCCAGGCTGGACAAGATTGTCTAAAATTGGTTAAAGTTGGACAAGGTTGAGCAAACTTGGTCTAGGCAAGAAAAACTTTGAGACAAGATTTCTTGAGCTTGAAAAAAGTTAGTCTAGACTGGATAATGTCGGAGAGGAAATTAGTTAAGGGTGGATAAGGTTGCGTAAAATAGATCAACTCTGAACAGGGTTGGAGGCAAAATCCGTCATGGCTAGACAAGGTTGTACTTATTTGGTTAAGGTTGGACTAAGTTGGGAATAAAATTGGTCAAGGCTGAACAGGGATGGTGGCAAAATCCGTCATAGCTGGACAAGCTTTTACTTAATTGGTCATGGTTGGACCAGGTTGGAGACAAAATTGGTCAAGGCTAGACAGGGATGGTGGAAAAATCCGCCATGGCTGGACAAGCTTGTTCTTAATTGGTAAAGGTTGGACAAGGTTGGAGACAAAATTGGTCAAGGCTAGGCAGAGATGGTGGCAAAATCCGTCATGGCTGTACAAGCTTGTACTTAATTGGTAAAGGTTGGACAAGGTTGGAGACAAAATTGGTCAAGGCTAGGCAGGGATGGTGGCAAAATCCGTCATGGCTGTACAAGGTTGTACTTAATTGGTAAAGGTTGGACTAGGTTGGAGACAAAATTGGTCAAGGCTGGACAGGCAAGGTGGCAAAATCCGTCATGGTTGGACAAGCTTGTACTTAATTGGTCAAGGTTGCACAAGCTTGTACTTAATTGGTCAAGGTTGGACCAGGGTGGAGACAAAATTGGTCAAGGCTAGACAGGGATGATGGCAAAATCCGCCATGGCTGGACAAGCTTTTACTTAATTGGTCAAGGTTGGACCAGGTTGGAGACAAAATTGGTCAAGGCTAGACAGGGATGGTGGCAAAATCCGCCATAGCTGGACAAACTTGTACTTAATTGGTCAAGGCTGGACTGGGTTGGAGACAAATTGGTAAAGGCTGGACAGGGATGATGGCAAAATACAACTTGACAAGTTTGTACTTAATTGGTCAAGGTTGGACTAGGCTGGAGACGAAATTGGTCAAGGCTGGAGTAAGTTGGAGACAAAATTGAATTCCAAGCTTATCAAAGTTGGTCAAAAATGCCCAACGCTGAATAAGACTAGACAGAGTTAGACACAAGCAGACTAGACCTAATCTAACACTCACATTTAGTCTAATACCCACCGTAGTCACAGCAATTTTCATAATCAACTCCGAAATCGCCGTCCATCTATAGTCCAGCCTTTGCGCAAAGGTATCGATCATTGTATCCAGCAGATAGATCAAGTACACCACCATGAACCCAAAGTGCATGAGAATGTAGGACCCATGAACCTCGTTGAACCCCGAAATCAACACGCGCGCCTCATCAAACCTCCCCCTGAACCTCAAAACCTCGCCGATGCTTCCAATACTTGCTCCAAACTTCTGGAAAATCTGGTTCTTCAACCAGACTAACCCGTTGCAAAACAGCAGCGAATTACAGTGAAACACGTTGCTAATAAACAGACTAGTCAGGACTATTAGGGGGTAGTTAGAGTTGAAAAGACTCGTCAAGTAGATTAAGAGAAATACCAGATTAAATCTCAACACATTTCGACTAATCCTCCGCCTAAGCGCTTCAATCTCTCCCTCGCTGAAAGCCGCTTTAAGACTTAAATCTAAGTCAGTTAAGTATTTAATGTAGGCGGTCTTCTTCAAGACCATTTTTAGGATCAAGTTCAGACTGGTGTTGAGGCTCATGTAGACTAGGCTAAGCCACCAGAGCGCCATGTTTACAGTTATAGTGGTTCCGGTGCTGAGAAAGTGCTTCGCTAAACAAATTGGTGTTAAGACTAAGGTGCTCAGACTAAGCAGTCCGTATAGTCTGAAGACCAGTTGGAGTTTAAGATTAGTAGTCTCCGCCGGGATTTGACAAGTTAGGACATACACGGATTTGGTTAAGGTGGATAAACTTGTTGCCATTGTTAATTCAGAATAATCGTCGATGCAAATTGTTATGACTAGCTTGGTTGTCTATATTAGGTTTAATTTTCAAGGTGACCTCCAAATTGTTTTAGACTATATTAGTCTTAAACCTCAAGATTGCCAAATTTAGACTGTTTTGTCTAAACGAGACATAATTTCCAAGTTCACTTCAACATTTATCTTAGTCTAAATTGGTCAACAATCTTATAATTCCCTTGATTGTCTAGATTAAGCTTAATTTCTAAGGTGACCAGCAAATCGCCTTAGAGAAAATTAGCTTTATTTGAACTTCCTGTAAGTTTAGACTAATTCTCGATTCAGGCTATTAGGTCTAAAATAGACTTCGTTCCAAAGGCAATCTTCAAATTGCCTTCGATTAAAATTGCCTAGAATCTCAAGACTGCGAAATTTAGACTATTTTGTCTAAATGAGATGAGACTTAATTTCCAAGTTGACTACAATATTGATCTTAGTCTAAATTAGTCTAAAACCTTATGGTTACCTTGATTGTTTAGATTAGGCTAAATTTCCAAGGTTGCCTTCAAATTGCCTTAGACTAAATTAACTTTATTTGAGCTTCCTCTAAGTTTAGACTAATCGTCGATGCAGGCTATTATGTCTAAATTAGATTTCGTTCCTAAGGCAATCTTCAAATTGCCTTAGATTAAAATTGCCTAGAATCGCAAGACTGCCAAATTTAAACTATTTCGTCTAAATGAGATGAGACTTAATTTCCAAGTTCACTACAATATTAGTCTTAGCCTAAATTAGTCTAAAACCTTATGGTTACCTTAATTGTCTAGATTACGCTAAATTTCCAAGGTGACCTTCAAATTGCCTTAGATTAAATTAGCTTTATTTGAGCTTCCTCTAAGTTTAGACTAATCGTCGATGAATGGCTATTATGTCTAAATTAGATTTACTTCCAAAGGCAATCTCCAGTTTGCCTTAGATTAAAATTGCCTAGAATCTCAAGGTTAGCAAATTTAGACTATTTTGTTTAAATTAGATGAGACTTAATTTCCAAGTTGACTACAATATTGATCTTAGTCTAAATTAGTCTAAAACCTTATGGTTACCTTGATTGTCTAGATTAGGCTAAATTTCCAAGGTGACCTTCAAATTGCCTTAGAGTAAATTAGCTTTATTTGAGCTTCCTCTAAGTTTAGACTAATCGTCGATGAATGGCTATTATGTCTAAATTAGATTTACTTCCAAAGGCAATCTCCAGTTTGCCTTAGATTAAAATTGCCTAGAATCTCAAGGTTAGCAAATTTAGACTATTTTGTTTAAATTAGATGAGACTTAATTTCCAAGTTGACTAGAATATTAGCCTTAGTCTAAAGTAGTCTAAAACCTTATGGTTACCTTGATTGTCTAGATTAAGCATAATTTCCAATTTGATCTTCAAATTGCCTTAGACTATATTAGTCTTAAATCTCAAGGCTATCAAATTTAGACGTTTTGTCTAAATGAGACTTAATTTAAAAGTTTACTTCAATATTTGTCGTAGTCTAATTTTGTCTAAAACCATATGATTACATTGATTGTTTAAATCAAACTTAATTTCCATTTTGTCCTCCAAATTGCCTCAGACTAAATTAGCCTTAATTCTCAAGACCACAAAATTTAGACGGTTTTGTCTAAGCGATACTTAATTTCCAATTGATTGAAATATTTGTCTAAAGTCTAAATTAGTCTTAAATCTTATGAATACCTTGATTGTCTAGATTAGGCTTAATTTCAAATTCGACTTCCAAATTGCCTTAGATGATATTAGCCTTAAATCTCAAGGCTACAAAATTTAGACTGTTTTGTCTACACGAGGCTTAATTTACAAATAGACTGTAGTATTTGACTTAGTCTAAATTAGTCTAAATCCTTAAGCCTGGATTGATTATTTTGATCTAAGCTAGTCTTAATATCCAAGGTGAACCCTAAAGTGCCTTAAACTAAAGAGCCTTAAATTAGTCTTAAGCCTCAAGACTACGAAATTGTCTAAATACCAAATGTAGATTTTGTCTAAATCAGAGGTCGTTTAAAACTTCGCTTAAATACGAATTTACTCGCGTTCAGTTCGGTGTGCACTAGTGCACTATGAGCTATTACACTACTTTTGTATTAACTAGTTTTTCTATCCCCGAAGGACTCGCGTTCACTTAACAGGAAGCTTTTAATTATTCATGAAAGGAAAACGGAATTTCCAGTCAAGTGGACTTGGATTGGGTTATTAGTTGGGGCAAATTAGATTTTATCGATCGCCATATACGTTATGACAAATCTAGACAAGTTTAGACAATGTGTCTAGATTTTAAAAGATCTGTATAGATTACATCTAGATTTGTCTAGTTTAAATCTAAATTTATTCTAGACAAATTAATTTCGCCCAACCCTCTCCAACCTTGAAAAAAGTTCGTGCAACTTTCTACAGCCTTGAGCAATTTTGCCCAACCTTGTCCAGCCTTGTCCAATATCATCATTGGTATCTGGAATGTTACCTATATTCCATTATATATTCTAGATACTATGCGTGATGACAATTTCTAACGGCGATTAGAATTCCAGAGTGGTCAGGAAGATGTTGGAAGGTTGTTACGTGTTATTTTCGGCTTGATGTTGGGCAAAATTTGCAGGATACTTTGGTGGAGGAGGGACTTGCACCATTAGGGAGATATCGGCGGACGTGCCCAAACCGATGGTAAGCGGCTTCCGCACCATCGATTTCTCGGTTTTTGCCCCCATTGTCGGCACGGTCGCCGTCAATTTGATTGGTTTGTTGGAGTTTGATGGAGAATTTAATTGAATGTTTGAATATTTTAAAGAATATTTGATACTAGACAATACCAAGCGTAACAAGACAATACCAGGAACGATCGGACTAAACATGACCAGACAAGATCAGATGAAACCAGACAAAATCAAAGAAGACAGTAGTGTCTTCTTTGATTTTGTCCATGGATGGCCAAGGATCAGGGAAGGCCAGACGAAGGAAGACCAAGGAATACCAAGGAACTAACATAGAAAATCAGCGCAAGGAAAACCAAAGAACACCAAGGTGCTACTATAGAAGACCAGATCAAAGAATACCAAGACAGTACCATAAAGAACTAGCACAGCCTCCTAGCTTACCAGATTAGGATAGACTAGGCGTTTCCAGAGAAGATCAGACAAAACCATAGAAGACACTACCAAAGAAGACCTTTTTTTTTTCTCAAGTGACTTCACTGAAACGGAAGGACAGAGGGACCTCCAGCGATGGCATTACTGCCTTTGCCCACCCATCGAGTAAAAGTACAACAGGATTTACATGATAGTAAAAGATGCTATATAATAGCATTTACAATTTACAATAACAATTACAACAAAAGTAATACAAAACAAAAACAAACAAAAAAAAACAAGAAAAACCCTACCGTCCTTGTTCCCACCCAGGCAACTCCTTAGTCCGCATGACTGTAGCCGCGAATCGGCTTAGGGCCGCCCACATCCGCCGCCCCACCCGCCACGGCTTCGACCATGACTTTCCCTTCCAGGGCCGACGCCAAGGCCTGCCGCTCCTCCCAACGCGGACACGCCACGAGAGTGTGCTCCGCGTCGTCGCGCACGCCCTCTCCACAGGATATGCACCTGTCGTCTGGGGCTTTTACAATCCTATGGAGATTCGCTCGGAAGGACCCGTGTCAGGTAAGAAGCTGGGTGAGGAAGTACGAACCCACCTCGTCCAGTTCTTGCCCCATCCAACGAATTAAATCAGGGATGAGGCGACGAGTCCAAGCGCCGTTTCCGCCACGTGAACACCTCTCCTGCCAGCAGACAAGTAGTTGCTCCCGAGCAGCTCACTTTGTCTCCCCGCGGTTCCCACCAGTAGTTCTTGCGCGCGCTCCATAACAAGGGGAGGTCCGCGGGAGAAATCCGCGATATGACCTCCACCGCGTCACTGCTAACAGTGCGGTAAGCCCGGGAGACCCTGATGGCCACCGGGAGCAGTGCCTGTTACGAGCGTTACCCCTCACCGCCGCTGCCCACAACGGTGCCGCGTATAGGAGTCTGCTAGTGGCCACACTGGCCATAAGCCTCCTCCTACCCTCCACAGACCCGGTGGCCCTCGGCATGAGACGCGCCACCTGTTGTGACGCGCGTGCCGCGTTGCCGGCGGCGTGGCACACTGTAATCCCCACTGACTCGCCTGGAGGATCACACCGAGGTACCGAATCGACTGTTCGACCGGTATCCTCTCTCCCAAAATTTCGATCTCCAGAATGCCTCTACCTGACCTTCTAGTGGAGAGCAAGGCCGCCTGTGTTTTAGAGGCAGCGAGCTGAAGGTCCGCCGTCTCCATCCACTCCCGAACGAATTCCCCCGCTCGCGTGACCCTGAGACGCAGCATATCCCAGCACCTCTGTGAAGACAAGTGCCAGGTCGTCTGCGTACGCCACAATACCCACCCCTGTGGGCAGTAACCGTCTCAGCATCCGCAGAAGGCCGTCATAGGCGACATTCCACAAGAATGGTCCTAAAACCGATCCCAGCGGAACCACGGCAGATAACCCCCGCTCACGCCAGTCCTCCCCCTCGCGGTACCTGATGGTTCTGTCGCGAAGGTAATCGGCAGTCTGCAGCAACGTCTCCGGTAGTTTCCACCCTGCTAGGGCCGCGAGAACTACCAAGGAAGACCTGACAAAGGAAGACTTTACCAGAGAAGACCAGACGAAAGAAGATACAGAATAACAAGGCACTAATATAGAAGACTAGACCAGGGAATACCAAAGAAGGCCAATGTGCTACAATAGAAAACCAGACTAGAGAAGCACAAAACCATGACACTACCATAGGAGGACAGTACCATTTTGGCTGACCAGACCAGGATAGGCCGGGCATTACTTAAAAATATCAGATAAAACCAAAGAAGACAATGCCAAGGAAGACCATGGAAGATGAAGGCATTGACAGAGAAGAATACCAAGGCACTAACATAGAAGACCAGACCGGGTAATACCAAAGAAGACCAAGGTGCTACCATAGAAGACCAGAATAGAAGGATTCGTGTTCAGTTGACAGGAAGCTTTTAATTATTCATGAAAGGAAAACGGAATTTCCAGCCAAGTGGACATGGATTGGGTTATTAGTTAGGGCAAATTAGATTTTTTGATCGCCATATACGTTATCAGAAGTCTAGACAACTCGAGACAAGTTTAGACAATGTGTCTAGTTTTTCCAAGATCTGTATAGATTAAATTTCGATTTGTCCAGATTGAATCTAGATTCCTCTAGAATAAATCTAGATTTGTTTACTTTAAATTTAGATTTGTCTAGATTAAATCTATATTTGTCTAGACAATTAATAAAAAAACAATTCACCGTGGAAACCTGTTTAAAATTGTCTAAGCTTGTCGACATTTATCTAGACGAATCTAGATTTAAACTAGATATATCTATATTTAATCTAGACAAATCTAGATTTAAACTAGATATATCTATACTTAATCTAGACAAATCTAGTTTTAAACTAGATTTAAACTAGACATATCTAGATTTAATCTAGATTTGTTAAGTTTAAATATAGATTTGTCTAAACATATCGAGATTTGTCTAGACCAAATTAGATTTATTCTAGATACATCTAGATTTGATATAGATACATCTAGATGAAAACTATAACTATGAAAACTAAACACATGCAGATTGCATCAAAATTTGTATAATTTAAATCAGTTTAAATTAAACATATCTAGAGATATAATCTAGACGTATTTCTATTTAATCTAGACAAATCTAGGTTTAATCTAGAAACATAGTAAGAAACAAAATAGATCCTCAAATATAATCTACGACAATTATATTAACTCTAGATTTGTCTAGTTTGAATTTTGTTTTGTCTAGACAAATCTTTAAATCTAGATTAAATCTTTAAAACTAGACATATCTATGTTAAGATCTATATTGAAATATAGATTTAAATATAGAAATCTAGTTTAAATTTAGAGTTGTCTAGATTAAATCTAGATATGTCTACGTAAAGTCTAGATAAATCACGACAAGCTAAGACAATTCTAAACAAATTTCCTCGGCGAAAAGATGTTTATACTTGAATTCTTATAAATTCCCTTATCTTCCTTGGATCTCACAATTTATCCTGGAAAATATTTATCTCTCCTCGTCCGCTTTAAATCTATATCCGGTTTTAGCCCCTTAAGTCCTCCCCACAAATCCCCTTATTATTGCCAATATATTCAAAATCTGGATATAACATGGAGATTTGGTATATTTAGTGCTTTATGGATAGTATCGTCTATCTAGGCTTGTGTGTCTAGTCATTTCTAACCTTATCAGATAAGTATTGTCTATCTAGTCTTATCTATATACTGTTAGTCTGTTTAGAATTAACTTTATTTACTTTATATAGTTTATATTACATCAGATCTATAAATTTATAAAGTAATAATTTCACTGGGATAGGGCCTAATGGCTCGCGTAAACCTAATCCGTCATCGGCCGAAGTTTGCTCGGGCGACGAAGTCCGAACTCGGACGATTGAATCAAACACTTGTAAAATAAAGAGAGCAGCGGGTACACAAACACGACTGTCATCGTCTGATGACGCCCGAAAACAGCAGATCAACCGTCGAGTCCGAAGTTGTTGGAATTTCTCGCCAGTCTGCCGGCGCCTACAGCAAATTGAGTGTAATTATAGTTAAACACTGTTGCAGTGTAAGCACATATACGTCCGAGTTACTCGTCCGGGTAGTTCTGTCCGCCATCGGCCGACAAAATCGGTTTTGGTGTACGCGAGCCGTAACGGCGCGGCCGTATCTCAGTCGATCAAATT
The DNA here is from genome assembly GCA_944588485.1 of Phosphuga atrata. Taxonomy (NCBI): domain Eukaryota; kingdom Metazoa; phylum Arthropoda; class Insecta; order Coleoptera; family Silphidae; genus Phosphuga; species Phosphuga atrata. The sequence continues at coordinate 11,310,284 of OX155908.1, read as the reverse complement.
ATTAAACTTTATTATTAATAAACCAATTAAGGAGTCTTAGTCTAGTTCTGTCTATATAGTCTTTTCTGTTTAGTCTTGTCTGTCTAGTTTTGTCTGTCTAATCTTGTGTGTCTAGTTTTGTCTGTCTAGTCTTGTCTGTCTAGTCTTGTGTGTCTAGTCTTGTCTGTCTAGACTTGTCTGTCTAGTCTTGTCTGTCTAATCTTATCTGTCTACTCTTGTCTGTCTAGTCTTGTCTGTCTTATCTTGTCTGTCTAGTCTTGTCTGTCTAGTCTTGTCTGTCTAGTCTTGTCTGTCTAGTCTTGTCTGTCTAGTCTTGTCTGTCTAGTCTTGTCTGTCTAGTCTTGTCTGTCTAGTCTTGTCTGTCTAGTCTTGTCTGTCTAGTCTTGTCTGTCTAGTCTTGTCTGTCTAGTCTTGTCTGTCTAGTTTTGTCTGTCTAGTCTTGTCTGTCTAGTCTTGTGTGTCTAGTCTTGTCTGTCTAGACTTGTCTGTCTAGTCTTGTCTGTCTAATCTTATCTGTCTACTCTTGTCTGTCTAGTCTTGTCTGTCTTATCTTGTCTGTCTAGTCTTGTCTGTCTAGTCTTGTCTGTCTAGTCTTGTCTGTCTAGTCTTGTCTGTCTAGTCTTGTCTGTCTAGTCTTGTCTGTCTAGTCTTGTCTGTCTAGTCTTGTCTGTCTAGTCTTGTCTGTCTAGTCTTGTCTGTCTAGTCTTGTCTGTCTAGTCTTGTCTGTCTAGTCTTGTCTGTCTAGTCTTGTCTGTCTAGTCTTGTCTGTCTAGTCTTGTCTGTCTAGTCTTGTCTGTCTAGTCTTGTCTGTCTAGTCTTGTCTGTCTAGTCTTGTCTGTCTAGTCTTGTCTGTCTAGTCTTGTCTGTCTAGTCTTGTCTGTCTAGTCTTGTCTGTCTAGTCTTGTCTGTCTAGTCTTGTCTGTCTAGTCTTGTCTGTCTAGTCTTGTCTGTCTAGTCTTGTCTGTCTAATCTTGTCATAGTGTTGTCACGTCGTCGTGAGAGGTAGAAGTGTTTCTAGAACGCTCGACATTCGATTAGCAGTAATTTAGTTTACTAAAATAGTTTATAGTTAGTTTAGTTATATTTAGTTTAGTGTATATATAAATATATTTAGTTTAGTGTTATAGTAATAGTGTGGACTATAGAGAAAAAGACTCAACAGATTAAAACTAAGTGTTTTAGTGTTCGCAACGAGGCGATAACGCCGATAAACGATTAACAAAAAACGGCTTCGGATCCCGATATACAGATAAATTTAATAAATTTAACAAATTTTATTTATCTATTTAAAATTAATTTAATATACGCATAGGTTCCTAATTAGCGAATCCTCGCCATGCGGCGGAAAACAATTTTCCGCCCCTATTATTAACGACTCGCGGGACCTAACATGGAAACGCGACAACACAAAAAAAACACGGAGATGCGCATCTTTCAAAAAAAGGGATCTGAAAATCAGGAGACGGTAACTCAGCCCCGGTTCCTGATTATCAAAAAAACTGATGGTAACAATTTTGAAAGAGAGAATCCATTTAAAATCAACAAGGAAATATATAGTATTATAGGTGAATGCGAATCCATAAGGAAGCTTAGAGACGGAATACTAGTCGAGACCAGATCAAATAAACAATCAGCTAGATTAAGCCAAATAAAGACCTTCTGCGACTGCCCAGTCGAAATCCAAGCACACAGATCTCTAAACTACAGCAAAGGGAAAATCTACTGTTAGGACCTACTAAACGTATCCGAAAATGAGATATTAGAAGAACTAAAAAGTAGTACGTCTGTGATGTAAAACGTATAAAAACGAAAAGAGAAGGTGAATTAAAAAATACTCCTTCACTAATCCTCACCTTTAATTCCCCGTCCCTACCTAAGAAAATAAAAGCCGCATTCTACAACTTGGAAGTCCGAGAAAACATACCGAACCCCCTAAGATGCTTTCGGTGCCAAAAGTACGGCCATAGCGCTGCCCGCTGCTCCAACCTACAAGTATGTGTATGTGGGAATTCTCCACACGAAGAAACTCCATGTGGCCAGCCAATATGTATAAACTGCCAAGGAAAGCACCTCGCAAACTCAAGAGAATGCCCAAAATATAAGGAAGAGGTTGCTATACAGAAAGTACGGACACAAGAAAAACTCTCCTATCATGAGGCCAGAAGAAAGGTGAAAGTCACCACACCGGTAAGCAACATTTCATATGCCAAAGCAACATCATCACCTACTAATGTCTCCGCTATTGATATTAAAGAACTATCAGCAGCACTAATCCCAATCATAATTGAAGCAATAAAACAAATTATACCGAACATATCCGACAAAGCAAGAGCACCCCCTACAGAACAGACAATAACTGCAACCTGTTCATCAGAATCCACTACGAGAGACATACCGCCTAGTGGAGTAACTGCGTTTAGAGAGATATTTAAAAATCCGACCACAGACGATAAAGAAAAACGTAAACGAGGAGGTCACCCGATCCGATCTCCTTCAGTTTCTGAAGAACTTTCAGAAAATGAACCGGATCCCAAGAAGACATGGGTCAAGACCAGAAGAAAAGGATGGGAAAAAGGAAGGCTGAGAAATCAGGGACAATCCACAGACAACATGAATAATAACTAAACATAATAATACTTAATCAAAGCTTCTCTGAGTACCAAGTAGAGCAATAATACCAATTTTCAAAGCTCATCAACGAACTATTCGTCCGAATCACCGACACAATGAAACACCGAATCAGATGCCTGCAACTGAATCTAGCAAAAAGCAAATCAGCAACTATTGCTCTTTTAGAAAAGATATCTCGGGACAGAATACAAATCGTATTCATCCAGGAGCCGCACTTTCACCGAGGCAAGGTTCTAGGGTTTCCTGTCCATTATAAAGTCATTTGCGCATCCGCAACCGACGACAATACCATCAAGACTGCAATAATCATCACAGATCCAGGGATCAGTGTGATTTTTATGGCAAAATACAGTAATGACTTACATACCGTCGTACAGATCGTAAGCGGTAAGTTAACATTCTTTGCTGTCTCAGTTTATTTGCCTCCTGACACTAGGACTATATTTGAAGAAAACACACATAGCCTAGACAATGTTGTAAAAGAGTTAGCATCTAAAGGTGATATTCTAGTCGCAGGCGATATTAACGCTAAATCTCATAGTTGGGGTAGCCGAAGAGATGATTATCGTGGAAAGTTATTAGATACAATATTTTCAAAACACAACCTAGATATTCTCAACAAAGGCTCTGAACCTACTTTCGTAGGCCATAACGGCTCAAGCCTAATCGACGTTACCTCGGCAAGCATCAAGTTAAGTCGACTAAGAGACGATTGACATATCCCTGAAGATAACAGCCTGTCAGACCACAAGTACATTTGCTGGTCCATCGGTCTAGAAACAGAATTGCCAGAAAGTCTCCGCGGCTTCTGCACGAAGAAGGCAAACTGGAATTTGTTCAGTGAACTAGTTACCAAACGAATTCTTGATATCTCACCCCAGATTGATAATTGCCGTTCTCCCCAAGAAATTGCATGCTTTGCAGAAGCCGTTAATAACTCCATTGTCAGCGCGGCCGTCGAATCTATGCCACGCCGGAAATACTTTCAAAAATCGGTCCCTTGGTGGACCCCTGAGCTTACTTCCTGTCGGAAAGAAAATAACCGACTAAGACGTATATACCAGAGCAGCACAGGACAAGATAGAGAAGTAAACCGTATGAAGTACAAGAAAAAACTGAACGAATACAAATGTTTAATCGTTGAAACCAAAACCCAAAAATGGCGAGATTTCTGTACAAATCATTCCAACGCGGACCCCTGGGGCCCGGTATACAAGGTAATACGAGGACGGAAAACCAATTCAGGCTACCTCATAAGCCTAAGTAAGAGCAACACGTCTCTTGACCTGCACGGCACAGCACGAGAGCTCTTGACAGCCTTCTTTCCGGATGATCCCGAAACAGACTTAGTGGAACACTTACAGTCTAGAAAAACAGCTCTAGAAGGAAAAGGTGGACCCGACGACCCTTTATTCACAATTCCAGAGATTGCAATGGCGATCAATGGTTTAAATCCCAAAAAGGCTCCAGGCATAGACGGACTCTCATCGGATATCGTGTCAGCGGCATTTAAGGCTGCCCCTCAAGTTTTCCATAAACTATTTAACAAATGTCTAAGATGTGGCGTTTTTCCAGCAATTTGGAAACTACAACTAGTAAAAATAATTCCCAAACCACTTAGACAAGGTACATCCTGTAAAGACTTTAGGCCCATAAGTCTTATGCCTGTAATTGGGAAAGTCCTCGACACCTTGCTCATCACCAGGATCGGTTACCATCTTTATAGTCGCAATTTACTTAGTAACAACCAATTTGGATTTAGAAAGGGCGTAGGAACCACCGATGCCATAACCAAGTCATTCAATCTATCAAAGACAATATTGCTCAGAAACAATATTGTGCCATTGTTGCACTTGATATAAGCAGTGCTTTCGACAATGCCTGGTGGCCTAACATTATAGAACAATTAGTTATCCAACAGTGTCCTGATAATCTCATTAGCTTGAGTAAAGTTTACTTCAGCAACCGTAAAGCCATAATCTCTGAACCAGGCTTATGCGAGGAGAGATCAGTCAGTAAAGGTTGCCCACAGGGATCGAAATCGGGCCCTACCTACTGGAATATTCTATACGACTCAATTTTCGAGTATGATCTTCCAGTAGGGTGTAATATAGTTGCCTACGCAGATGATACCATGCTTATTACTTCTTGTGGTAGTATAATGGGCCTAAAAGAGTAAACCAATCAAGCACTAGAAGTTTTATCAGCTTGGGCCAAGAACCACAAATTAATCTTTAATGCCAATAAGACCGAGGCAATATTCTTTGGAAAAAATCCGAGGCAGCGTAGACCAGTTTTTACACTAGGAGATAACCAGATCAAGTGTCAGGATAATTTAAAATATCTGGGGGTCACAATAGATAGAAATCTGAACTTTAAACCACACATTAAATTAGCTTGTGGAAAGGCCAAACAGTTGAGCGTTCAACTTGGCCGGGTGGCAAGGAAGGAATGGGGCTTAGGCAAAATAGCTTTGAAACAAATTTATAGCGGAGCAATTGAACCAGGATTATTATACGCCGCTCCCATTTGGCATAAGTCTTGTGGATTTAGGGAAAAAGCTAAGCTCCTGAGCGTACAACGAGTCTGCACACTAAGAGCGGCGAAAGCATACCGAACGGTGTCCACTGAGGCTGCCTGCGTTATCTCCGGACTTATACCTTCTGACCTCCGACTAATACAGGTTTCATTGTACCAAACCAAACATTCCCTTGAAAACCAGACCCTAAAAGAAATAACCGGCCTTAACATATCCTCCGACCTTTTGGAAACAAAGACCCACCTAGAGCATCTTATCCATCCCGCCTATTTTCGCTCCCTTGTCTACACTACGTCACCCACCAACTCACACCCAATAAAAATATTCACAGACGGCTCTAAATCAGACGCAGGAGCTGGAGCAGCTTTTGTAGCATACAATGAAGAAGAGGACTTTCATTTCGAAACATTTGGTTTGGCTGACTACTGCTCGATATTTCAAGCAGAGTTAATTGCAATTAACCGGGCATTAGCGTATATTCTTTCGAAACCTGACGTAATGGACGAATGCTCTATTCTATCCGATTGCAAATCTGCTCTAGATGCTCTTCAAACTTATTACTGGCCATGAAAATTTTCAGTCTTACCTACATCGCTTTGGAAAAAGGGCATCGCCACTATGCCAGTGCGGTGAAGAAGACACAGCTCCACACGTGCTTTTTTATTGTTCGGTCATCTCAAAATGGAGGCAAGATTCCGAACTGAGTATGTCCCATGCAGGATGCTCCTGGCCACGAGACGAGGAGAAGTTAAGGGAAGTCGAAAAAAACAAGAAATGGTGGAAGATTTTTGGCGAATGCGCCAAACATCTAAGAAGATTGGATCACGACCTAGTCATCACCAGAAACTATTTTATGTTAATTCGGTCTACGTTCTTGCCTCTTCTTATTATGTTATTAATTATGATGTATTAATTATTATGAACCAGCATAGTGTCCTTGTCGACGGAGTGCTGGCGACTATTAGTCCAATAAATAAATAAGCTGTCTAATCTTGTCTGTCCAGTCTTGTCTGTCTAGTCTTGTCTGTCTAGTCTTGCCTGTCTAGTCTTGTCTCTCTAGTCTTGTCTGTCTAGTCTTCTCTGTCTAGTCTTGTCTGTCTAGTCTTGTCTGTCTAGTCTTGTCTGTCTAGTCTTGTCTGTCTAGTCTTGTCTGTCTAGTCTTGTCTGTCTAGTCTTGTCTGTCTAGTCTTGTCTGTCTAGTCTTGTCTGTCTAGTCTTGTCTGTCTAGTCTTGTCTGTCTAGTCTTGTCTGTCTAGTCTTGTCTGTCTAGTCTTGTCTGTCTAGTCTTGTCTGTCTAGTCTTGTCTGTCTAGTCTTGTCTGTCAAGTCTTGTCTGTCTAGTCTTGTCTGTCTAGTCTTGTCTGTCTTGTCTTGTCTGTCTAGTCTTGTCTGTCTAGTCTTGTCTGTCTAGTCTTGTCTGTCTAGTCTTGTCTGTCTAGTCTTGTCTGTCTAGTCATGTCTGTCTAGTCTTGTCTGTCTAGTCTTGTCTGTCTAGTCTTGTCTGTCTAGTCTTGTCTGTCTAGTCTTGTCTGTCTAGTCTTGTCTGTCTAATCTTGTCTATCTAGTCTTGTCTGTCTAGTCTTGTCTGTCTAGTCTTGTCTGTCTAGTCTTGTCTGTCTAGTCTTGTCTGTCTAGTCTTGTCTGTCTAGTCTTGTCTGTCTAGTCTTGTCTGTCTAGTCTTGTCTGTCTAGTCTTGTCTGTCTAGTCTTGTCTGTCTAGTCTTGTCTGTCTAGTCTTGTCTGTCTAGTCTTGTCTGTCTAGTCTTGTCTGTCTAGTCTTGTCTGTCTAGTCTTGTCTGTCTAGTCTTGTCTATCTAGTCTTGTCTGTCTAGTCTTGTCTGTCTAGTCTTGTCTGTCTAGTCTTGTCTGTCTAGTCTTGTCTCTCTAGTCTTGTCTGTCTAGTCTCGTCTGTCTAGTCTTGTCTGTCTAGTCTTGTCTGTCTAGTCTTGTCTGTCTAGCCTTGTCTGTCTAGTCTTGTCTGTCTAGTCTTGTCTGTCTAGTCTTGTCTGTCTAGTCATGTCTGTCTAGTCTTGTCTGTCTAGTCTTGTCTGTCTAGTCTTGTCTGTCTAGTCTTGTCTGTCTAGTCTTGTCTGTCTAGGTTTGTCTGTCTAGTCTTGTCTGTCTACTCTTGTCTGTCTAGTCTTGTCTGTCTAGTCTTGTCTGTCTAGTCTTGTCTGTCTAGTCTTGTCTGTCTAGTCTTGTCTGTCTAGTCTTGTCTGTCTAGTCTTGTCTGTCTAGTCTTGTCTGTCTAGTCTTGTCTGTCTAGTCTTGTCTGTCTAGTCTTGTCTGTCTAGTCTTGTCTGTCTAGTCTTGTCTGTCTAGTCTTGTCTGTCTAGTCTTGTCTATCTAGTCTTGTCTGTCTAGTCTTGTCTGTCTAGTCTTGTCTGTCTAGTCTTGTCTGTCTAGTCTTGTCTGTCTAGTCTTGTCTGTCTAGTCTTGTCTGTCTAGTCTTGTCTGTCTAGTCTTGTCTGTCTAGTCTTGTCTGTCTAGTCTTGTCTGTCTAGTCTTGTCTGTCTAGTCTTGTCTGTCTAGTCTTGTCTGTCTAGTCTTGTCTGTCTAGTCTTGTCTGTCTAGTCTTGTCTGTCTAGTCTTGTCTGTCTAGTCTTGTCTGTCTAGTCTTGTCTGTCTAGGAACGGTAATGGCAAAGTTACTGGTAGGAGGCGATTGGAATGTTAGAATCGGGGAAGAGCAGTTCCACACAATGGATAGTGAAGGTAGAGAAATAATAAGGAAAGCCAAGGATAAAGTTAGAAATGCAGAAGGGAGAGGGTGGGCGGAATGGGTAAGGGAAAATCAATGGGACGTTGTAAATGGGTGTGTGGAAGGAGACTGGGAGGGAGATTTCACATTTGTGGGGGCAGGAGGATTATCGACTATAGATCTGGTAGTGGCAAATGACCCGGCAAGGCAGGAAATTAAAGAGATGGAGATAGGAGGGAGAATTGATTCAGACCACATGCCAGTGGCAATAAGCTTGATGACGAAAACAATAATTGCATCTAGGGAGGAGAAATGGGTTACCAGATGGGACAACGAAGCGACTGAGAAGTATAGGGCTAGAATGGAAGCAATAAACTGGAAGGAATTAAAAGATATAGACAAGATTATAGAGAATATGGAGGCAGGAATGGTAAAGAAGAAAATCACAACAGCATCACCGGGAAGATCATGGGCAGACAAAGAATATATGACGGAGAAACAAACGTATAGAGAGGTTATGAGAAAGTGGCGAGAGGGCACCAGTAGTAAAGAAGATTGGTTAAAGACTAAAGGCGAATTAAAGGATTTGGAGAAGAAGAAAAAACAGGATTGGGAGAGAAGAGAACGTCAGCGCATACTTGACATCAAAACAGAAGCACAGCTCTGGAAGTATTTAAAAGAAAGAGGAGCGAGGAGAGAACGATTTCCAAACAGCATTCCGATGGAAAAGTGGAAAAGTCACTTTATGGTTTTGTTGGAAGGAGTCGAGCCACAGGAAAGAGTAGGGAATAGAAGAGTAAGGGAGGAACAAGCTTTGGAAGATTTAGGCCAAGAAGAAATAAAGATTGATGAAGTGGAAAAGGTTATAGCAGCACTAAAACAAAAAAAAGCGGCAGGCCCTGACGGCGTAGGAAACGAAGCCTGGAAAGCTATCCCGAAAGAGTGTAAGACTAGAATCACCCAAGAATTGAATTTGGTATGGAGGGGAGCAAAGAGTGCACCAACGAGCTGGAAGGAGGGAATAATTCACCCAATATATAAGAGTGGAGATAGGGAAAATGTAGGAAACTACAGGGGGATTACGCTAGTGAATTCGGCATATAAAATTTTCACCAAAATCTTGGACGAGCGGTTGAGGAGAGAGATAGAGGAGAAGCATCTAGTGCCAGAGGTGCAAGCTGGTTTCAGAGAGGGACGGAGTACGATAGAGCATTTAGTAACCCTGCGCTACATAATTGATCAAGAAATAAGCAGAGGGAGCCTGTTTGCTCTTTTCATTGACCTAAAGGCGGCGTATGATTCGGTAGATCGAGGGAAGTTGGTAGAGTGCTTGGGAAAAAAGGGAATCTCAGAGAGTGTGATAAGGAATGTAAGAGAGTTATATAAGGAAACAGTATGTAAGATTAGAGTGAATGGGTGTGAATCTGAGTATTTCGAAGTAAGAAAGGGTCTGAGGCAGGGATGCCCGTTGAGTCCTACACTTTTTAATCTCTATGTGGCTGACATGGAGAAAGTGTTGACAGATGGCCAAGCTGGAGGCGTGGTTATAGGGAGAAAGAAAGTGTGGAGCTTAGCCTACGTGGACGATATGGTAGTGTTCGCTAAAACCGCAGGAGAAATGAAGGAGTTGATTGAAAGGCTGAGAGGTTATTTTAAAAAGAGAGAGCTAAATGTAAACGTGGGAAAAACTAAATGGATGCGTTTTAAAAGGGGAGGTAAATATAGGAAAGAACGTTTCGAATGGCTAGGAAAGGAAATTGAGGAGGTGCAAAAGTTTAGGTATTTAGGATATGTGTTTGGAACTGGGTGCACTAATAGGGAGCATGTGGATTATGTGTCAAAAAAAGCGTGGGTGGCGGCAGAACGCATGTGGAAGGGATGGAGATCTAGTTTTGAAGGGAACTTTAGGGCTGCGGAGGTAATATGGAAAGTGTGTGTGAGAAGTGTTTTGACCTATGGTTCGGAAGTATGGGGGATTAGAGAGGAAGAGAAGATAGAGAGGGTTCAACAAAACTTCTACAAGAAATTCCTAAAGTTAGACAAATCGACACCAGGCTACATAGTTCTGCAAGAGGTGAATGCCCACAAGGTGGCCGTTTTAGCGGCAAACAGGTTGATAAGATATGAATACAAGGTGAGTGAAATGGGGGATGAAAGAATAATAAAAGAGGTATTTAGAATGGCAAATCAGGAGGGTGAAAGAGGGAAGAATGGGAATGCGTGGGGAATGAATAAAAGGAAATTATATGAAAGAGCAGGGATATCTGGCGAGGGACTAGAAAAACTTAAGAGGGAAGGGGCAAACTGGGTGGAAATGCTAGGTGAGCGATTAGTAGAGGTAGAGTTACAGGAACGCCAAGACCAAATTGCAAACAGTAGATTTTTCAAAGAATATGCAAAGATTCAGGTGCTTGGTCGTTTACCTACCTATTTATACTCAACGAAAGAGGCAGACACGCAGGTCATACTGGCAAGGTTTAGGTGTGGAAGTGAAGAACGTGGTAGGAAATATTGGATGAGTGAAGAATATCGGAAGTGCACAGTTTGTGGGGCTGGAGAGGATAGATGGGAACATTGGATAGAAGAATGTACAAGGAATGAATGGAAGGAACAGGAGAAAAGGCTAGGACAAGAATGGAAGAAGTGTATGGATGAAAGTGGAATTGGTTTGGAATTGTTAAGGAGGGTGAAAAAGTGGAAAGAGCAAATAGGCAAAAAGGAAGAACCTATTCCTTTAGTATATAAAGTGTAGGTAATATATGTATAGTATGTAATATATTTTAATATATTTTGTATATATGCCAATAAAAGGTTATAATAATAATAGTCTTGTCTGTCTAGTCTTGTCTGTCTAGTCTTGTCTGTCTAGTCTTGTCTGTCTAGTCTTGTCTGTCTAGTCTTGTCTGTCTAGTCTTGTCTGTCTAGTCTTGTCTGTCTAGTCTTGTCTGTCTAGTCTTGTCTGTCTAGTCTTGTCTGTCTAGTCTTGTCTGTCTAGTCTTGTCTGTCTAGTCTTGTCTGTCTAGTCTTGTCTGTCTAGTCTTGTCTGTCTAGTCTTGTCTGTCTAGTCTTGTCTGTCTAGTTTTGTCTGTCTAGTCTTGTCTGTCTAGTCTTGTCTGTCTAGTCTTGTCTGTCTAGTCTTGTCTGTCTAGTCTTGTCTGTCTAGTCTTGTCTGTCTAGTCTTGTCTGTCTAGTCTTGTCTGTCTTGTCTTGTCTGTCTAGTCTTGTCTGTCTAGTCTTGTCTGTCTAGTCTTGTCTGTCTAGTCTTGTCTGTCTAGTCTTGTCTGTCTAGTCCTATCTGTCTATTCCTGTCTGTATAGTATAGTTTAATCGGTCTAATTTTGTCTCCTTAATCTAAACTTTCTAGTGTTGTCTGAACTTTAAAACTTATGAAATCTTTTGTTATATTATTGTTATTTTCTAGCGAGTTACCATAATTTTTCGTTTTGTTTTGGCGATAAAGCAACAAAAAGTAATTGACAAGAATTCGCTGACAGGTTTTTGCAGCGCTGACGGAATAGGGCGTCATAAATAATTTATGATTCGCTTTTTACGCAAGCAAAAGGGGAATACACCGATTTTATATTAAATTTGCATTTTCACACTTTCCCTCGAATTAAAATATTTTCCGGGAAGAAAAACGCCCCGAGAATGTTTTAATTTCTTTTAAGATCTTTCTCATACAGAATATATTAAATATTATTTAAGGGATTATAGCGATAAAATTGAATGGACATGTTGTAATAGAATTCAGATTTTTTAATTAAAAACTTCCAAAATTTTCAAAATTTATTCTATCTATAGCGATAAAATTGAATGAACAAGTTGCAATAGATTTTGAATTGGTAAAAACATACAACAGTATATATAATCATATATACTTAATAAAGTCGGAACAAAACTCATTAGTATTATAGAGCTCCGGAAAGGTTGAGTATATTTATATATTCAAGCTTTGTTCCGACTTTATAAAGTTTTTAAGTTGAAATAGTTTTCAGATTTTTTAATTTGCAAGTTTCCAAATTTTCAAGTTTCCAAAGTTCCAAGTTTTAAAGTTCTCAATGAAACGTTTTGTCGAGTTTGAAGCTCGCTGATTAGTAAACTAGACTGGTTTAGTCGAGGATTAAAGTTGGAATAACTAATCACTTCCACTAGTTACAGACTAGTTATAGATTCAAACTAGTTTGAATTATTCGTCTAGCTTAATTCATTATCTAGCGATTACAAGAAAACGAAAAGAACTTTGTGCTACATTGAATTGAAAAAATCATTATGTTTTTACTACACTTATACTAAGTAAAAATCTTATACAACTTATTATTAACAGTTATATCAATTTTTACACATATAACGACTTAAGTTTCGACGTTTGACGGTCATTTTCAAGAACTTTTCAAGAGTTCAAGAACTTTGTGTTGTTCTAACTGTAATCTACTTAGTTACAACCTAATTCTCAGTTATTTGTGAGTTATAGACCAGATTTAAACTAGTTTCTGGTAGCTAGTTCTCTCAGCTACAAAACAGTCAAGTTTTCAAGTTTTCGAATTTTAAAGTTTTTAAGTTTTCACAATCATTTTTTCAAGATATTCCTTCTTACATGCATCCTTCCCTCTTATTTGCAACGTCTTGATTTATTAACGTTCTTGATTTAACGCAACTTTTTGGGCTGAGTTAAGTTAAGTTAAGTTAACTTAACTTAACTTAACTTAACTTAACTTGAGTCTAACGACTAGTCAGCTATATAAATATATTGTACGCATTATAAATATTCATTAACATCCCCTAAAACAACCTCACAAACATAAGACATTGATATACAGCAAAATCTCATCTGATCTATCTAATCTCATCTATGTAATCTAGTTTGTCTAACCATATCTATCTAGTATGTCTAGTCTTGTCTGTTTAATCTAGTATGTATATAAGGACACATGGGGAGACGCGTTCCAAATTATAAGGAGTCTGAAATTTCAGCGGAAAAATCTCCCAATGACAATGGAAAGAGTGCGAAAAGTGCGAAAATTTCTGGTAGCAGACTTATTATTCCCAAAACATCTCCCTTTCGACTGGATACAACCCCTACGCCTCCTTTTGCGGCAGAGGAACTATTGACCGCCAGTAAGCGTATCAAAAATGGGAGAATACCAGGCCCCGATGGAATACCACCTGAGATCGTGAAAATAACCGCTAGTCACCAATCCAAATTCGTTCTAAATATAATGAATAGCCTATTAACTACCGGAACCTTCCCAGCTAGATGGAAGCAAGCAAGGCTAGCACTCATTAGGAAAGGAGATAAACCATTAGGAAATCCAACAACTTATAGGCCCATCTGCCTATTGGATGTGTCCGGCAAACTTTTGGAGCAACTCTTACTATCACGATTAAAGAGAGAACTCGAGGCGGGGTGGGACTGCCGGAAAAACATTATGGGTATAGAGAAGGTAGATCCACTATCAACGCCCTAAGCGCCGTATTGGAGATTGCAGAAAAGGCCAAACGTGGTACGCAGAGGACTAGGCAACATGTGTGCTATCCTAACATTTGGTGTTAGTAATGCCTGTAACAGTGCATACTGGAAACATATTATGGACAGTTTGACAATAAGGAGCATATCTCCTTACCTACTACGAATAATATGAAGCTATCTCTGCAGTAGAAGCATACTACTACTAGGAGACCGGAAAATAGAAGAACGACTTCGACAAAAATTAGTAGCGGTGTTCCTCAGGGCTCAATTCTAGGACCTACTCTGTGGAATGTGCTATAAGACGGAGCATTAACAATTTAGAAGTTACGTTGCAATGAAGTTACTGGACGAATGGATGAAGAAGCGCCAGCTGCAACTGGCACCTAAGAAAGTTCTCCGCACATACACCCTATTATCTTCCATATTTTATTAAGAGACATTCTATTAAGACACGCCAAAATAAAACCGAAAGATTATGTAAAGATTACCTGGGTGTAGTAATCGACAAAAGCATCTCATTTAAGCAACACATCATTTAGGCCGCTGATAAGGCTGCTGCATTGGAGAGTCTTATGCCAAACGTGGGAGGCCCTAAAACTATATTTGGGGGTACCATAATCCGCTACGCAGATGATATTGCACTAGACGTAACAGCGAGAACAGAACAGCAAACCATGCAATAGACACTGCGTGGAGTGCGTGGATGACATCAAAGTTCCTGGCTTGAAAAAACTGAAGTTGTCCTTCTCACAGGCCAAAGGCAACTTAGGCCCAGTAAGATTTAAAGTGGAAGAAGTGGTAATAATACCGAAGGAAACCATTAAATACCTCGAAATAGTTATAGACAAAGGATTATCCTTTGCGGCGCATATAAACGAAGAGGCAGGAAAAGGAATGAGGACAATGGCATGCATATAGCAACTAATTCCAAACGTAGGGAGACAAGCTCACGTAGAGTACTTTAGTTCAGTCCGTTGTGTTGTATGGCGTATGTTGTGGGTTAAAGAACTACAGAAAGAACGAAATCGCCACAAACTCACAACCGTAAAGAGGAAAATGGCTCTGCGTGCATGCAGCGCTTACCGTACGGTTTCAACAGAGACCGCTCAAGTTATCTCGGGAATACCTCCAATAGACCTGCTCGCAAAGGAGCGAAAACAGCAGCACGACTCTAATTATAGCAAGAAAGAAAAACAACTTGGCAGAGAAGAACTCATTGAGGAATGGCAAAGAATTGCTAATACCGGACATATCCTCCTGGATAAATAGAAAATATGGAGAGGGTTTTATCTTACCCAGGTAATAACCGGCCGACTAAAGCTACCGTTTTAGGGATTACCTCCACAACATTGTCAGAGCAACGAACGATTTATCTGTATAGTGTGGAGAAACAGAGAGCGTGAGTCACACCATCTTCCACTGTTGGAGATGGCAAACGGAAAGAGAGGAAGCTGAAAGCATCATGAAAGAACCTATTGGCCCCAGAACCTAATTCCTAAGACGCACTAATTCATACAATAATGACGGAAAAAGAAATTGACGAGATGCAAGCCCAAAGAAAGACTTTCACAAACATGAAGTAGACTAATTCTATAAGTCATTCGTCACTCTGAGGTTATGAGACAGGCGGGTCCAGAGTGTGCGGATGCGTTCCACGGGGTCACTTGCCTGGTCAGGTTAGGTAACCGTCAGCCTAACCGCCAATTCCTAAAAGAATCCGGACTAGAGGAGGTGCTCTAAATGGGTAAGTATACTAACAATTAGAGGAAGAGGGTTGGGGTACAATAGATCTATGAAGGTCGCAGTACAAGTCACCATCAAAATCTACATTTACATCTAGCCGTAAGAAATGCTTTCAACTCGGCATATTGGCAAAACATCCTAGACGAGGTGACGTCGCGTGACTCATGCCAAACGTGGGATGGTCTAGAAGCAGCCCAAATGATGCAAGAGATGCAAGCCCAAAGAAAGACTTTCACAAACATGAAGTAGACTAATTCTATAAGTCATTTGTCACTCCGAGGTTATGAGACAGGCGGGTCCAGAGTGTGCGGATGCGTTACACGGGGTCACTTGCCTGGTCAGGTTAGGTAACCGTCAGCCTAGCCGCCAATTCCTAAAAGAATCCGGACTAGAGGAGGTGCTCTAAATGGTTAAGTATACTAACAATTAGAGGAAGAGGGTTGGGGTACAATAGATCTATGAAGGTCGCAGTACAAGTCACCATCAAAATCTACATCTACATCTAGCCGTAAGAAATGCTTTCAACTCGGCATATTGGCAAAACATCCTAGACGGGGTGACGTCGCGTGACTCATGCCAAACGGGATGGTCTAGAAGCAGCAAAAGGAGGCTATTGTGCTCGGTGTCGTTCCTACGATTGGATTGTGCTCGGTCCGGGAGTCTCATGGGGCTACCCGATCACAATAGCTTGTGCAAAGGATGTTCCCATGAGGGCGGCATCATTCAAGAGAGACGTACGAACAGTTGCCAGCCCAAGGTTACCGAGAATAAGTAGGTTTACACTGGTACTGGTACCCATTTGTGGAGAAGGACTCGTGCGGGTATTGGTCGCTAGCCAGGTAATGGTCAGGCGTCTCGTGTCCGGCGTGCGCGCATACGGCCTTAAGAAGGGGGCGATTGTGGAATAGCACACTTGTCGTCCCACTTGTTCAATTACGGCCAGGAAATTCTCGGTATAGACCTCACGGCCCTCGGGCCCGGTCTGGACGGGCGGTCCCCATGCCGCGGAAGACTAGCCAAAATTGGTCTCATAACACACCTCGCAATCCGCTATGCTATATGCATATCCGGTCTGGGCTAACAAAATCAAAGTGAAGACACTAAATATCCAGATGGCATCAGTGCAACGAAGGCTAGCATTGAGAATATGTAGCGCATATAGTACAGTTTCAAGGGAGGATGCCTTGGTTATCGCTGGCATATTGACAGTACGAGCCAGACTCGGAACATATAACTCACGATGTAATGGCAACAAAACAACAACAAAATTATTTAGGAATTTCAACGTGATTGGGTCTCAGGTAGCAAAGGACAATGGACAAGAAACTTAATCAGAGATGTAAAACGCAGAGCAATTGGTCTGTTTGGTCTGTCTGGTCCGTTTGGTCCATCTGGTCAATCTGGTCCGTCTGGTCCGTCTGGTCTGGTCTGTCTGGTCTATCGGGTCTGTCGGGTCTGTCTGGTCCGTCTGGTCCGCCTGGTCTGTCTGGTCTGTCCGGTCTGTCCGGTCTGTCTGGTCTGTCTGGTCTGTCTGGTCTGTCTGGTCTGTCTGGTCCGTCTGGTCTGTCTGGTCTGTCTAGTCTGTCTGGTCTGTCTGGTCTGTCTGGTCTGTCTGGTCTGTCTGGTCTGTCTGGTCTGTCTGGTCTGTCTGGTCTGTCTGGTCTGTCTGGTCTGTCTGGTCTGTCTGGTCTGTCTGGTCTGTCTGGTCTGTCTGGTCTGTCTGGTCTGTTTGGTCTGTCTGGTCTGTCTGGTCTGTCTGGTCTGTCTGGTCTGTCTGGTCTGTCTGGTCTGTCTGGTCTGTCTGGTCTGTCTGGTCTGTCTGGTCTGTCTGGTCTGTCTGGTCTGTCTGGTCTGTCTGGTCTGTCTGGTCTGTCTGGTCTGTCTGGTCTGTCTGGTCTGTCTGGTCTGTCTGGTCTGTCTGGTCTGTCTGGTCTGTCTGGTCTGTCTGGTCTGTCTGGTCTGTCTGGTCTGTCTGGTCTGTCTGGTCTGTCTGGTCTGTCTGGTCTGTCTGGTCTGTCTGGTCTGTCTGGTCTGTCTGATCTGTCTGGTCCGTCTGGTTCGTCTGGTCCGTCTGGTCTGTCTGGTCCGTCTGGTCCGTCTGGTCCGTCTGGTCCGTCTGGTCCGTCTGGTCCGTCTGGTCCGTCTGGTCCGTCTGGTTCGTCTGGTCCGTCTGCTCTGTCTGGTCCATCTGTTTCATCTGGTCGGCCTGGTCCGTCTGGTCGGTCTGGTCCGTCTGGTCCGTCTGGTCCGTCTGGTCTGTCTGGTCCATCTGTTCCGTCTTGTCGGCCTGGTCCGTCCGGTCCATTTGATCTGTCTGGTCTGTCTAGCTGCCATGGCTGCCCTGGCTGCTCTGCCGGGCCTGTCTGCCCTGTCTGCTCTGTCTGCAGTGTCCGTCCTGTCTGCCCGATCTGCCCTGACTTAAAATCTACCTTTAATCATTGCTCGGTTTTAATTTACACGGTCCAATTACATAATATAATAATCAAATTATTGTTATCAAAACAATAAAATCGACGTAAATCAAGTGTAAATTACATCTGCGATTACAAAAAAATGAACGGAATCAATAAGCATGTAGTTTTTGTTCGAGACACAACCAGCATGGATCTCAAAACCGTTGCAACCATCTACATAGCTACCTTTCTATTGAGCTGTAAGTACAGGATGACATTTATGTAAGAGAACCATTCCATCATCATCCCAAGGTGTTTCAAAGAAAGCAAACACAAGTCAACCCTCTTTTTGAAGTTTGGTCCAATGTGGATACCGGCTCATTAACCCTTCAAACAATGGGTGTTCTATGGGAAGGTATACTATTATAATAGCTCCGCAAGGTTTCGGAAAGCCTTGCTATGTGATTATAACGGGTGTTCTATGGGAAGGTATACTAGTTCGACTGGGCAATGGCAATACCGTTCGTTTTAACACAATGGAGATGAGGTGAAATGCTGCTCTTACATAAAACTCAAACATGTCATTTAATGAATCTTTGTATGTTTAAGTCGCTGTTATAAAATCTTAAGAGTCGCTGTGTTTTAGGGCAGCTGGTACGCGGATGTTTGGTGAGGCAGAAGAAGCTGTGCTTTCGACGCGGCCAGCCGTGCTACACTATAAAAGGACACCCGCATTTTCAACCTTCATAATTTGTAACCTTGTAACTCTTGTAAACTTCTTGAAATTTGTAAACTTATATGCTTCTTAACTTATTAAACTTTTAACATATTGGGTTGTTAACTTGTTAACTTCCTAATTTGTTGATTTAACTTGTAAATTTGTAGATCTCTAAGCTAGCAAACTTGTAAAATTCCTGGTTAAAATATCCTCTTTCCTGGTTTAAAGATCCCAGCATTACTTGGGATTACCTTACCTCTGGAACTTCTTTCCAGGTTCTCATCTTTTGTATCCTTATTTCTTCATCTATACTTTTGTGGATGGTGTTCATACTCATACCACAAAGGGGTTCTGGAAATATTAAGGGATTACTAGATCCCTTGTGTGCTAGGTGATCAGCTTCTTCATTTCCGTCTATACTAATGTGTCTTGGTAGAGGGCCCACGATGTTTGGTAAAAAGACCGTTCTAGCAAAAACTGTGCGGAATCATCTGAACTGCGAACAAATGAACCCCATGCCAGTGTATCCTGGTACCCAGTATAGCGTTACTTTATTTTCTCCACCAAGCCAGTTTAGCTTTACCACACAGTCCCATACCAGTTTGGATCTGATGGTGTATGAGCTAATAGCCTAGATGGTTGCTTGGATATGTGACAAGATAGCAATTCGTTCTTTGCGATAGTTCATGTCGAGATTAAATTATACGCATCTTACAATTGCTTGTACTTCTATTTGGAAGATACTTAGGTAGAGTCCCATAGATTCAAAGTACTTGTTATAAGGTCCAAAGACTCCTGCACCAGTACCTTCCTTTGCCTTCGAACCATCCGTATACCACTTGAAAGCACTTTGCTCAATGTGGTATTCTGAGGTTTAGCAGCTCCAATCAGCCTTACAGCTGCACATTTTTTTTTAATTCAAGTACCCAACTATGGACCGCAATAACTTTTTTGTTTTTCTTCTTTCCTCCTCCCAGAACCTCTTAATGCGTTCGCTTCTTTTCTTTCTCTTCTCATCGCAAATGATCCGTTTGGGCTTCCTCATTGTCCGTTTCTCCCGAAATGCTTTTATACTATCTACTCTCCTTCCAAACTCTCTTCAGTTGTGGGACATCTGTAGTGTGATTCCAACTTCTGCCGCCTCTTTTCACCTCATCTACGCATTTAGATGTGGCCTTTGACCGCATGATGTAATTGAATATCCTTTTGGTCAGTCTGCATTCATCCAGTAGGTGTTCTTCAACCTCCGCTTCCTCATTGTGTCCGTGTTCTTCTCAGTGTATTTGTAGAGTTTTTCCTCACTTCCAAGTCCCATCATTAGTTTTCTATGGTCCGAGTATCTTCCGCAGAAGTATCTTTCTTTTCGACTTCTGACTGCTCTTTTTTATTTAAAATAAGACACCCCGAGTCGTTCAATCCTCCAGGTTGTACTACCGATTTATAGTGTCTGATTTTGGCCTAGTAGGATAATGCCAAATGTTTTACTTGTTCTGCGTTTACTTGTAGGCCAGTTCCAGTTTTCTGACTCTTCCTTTATTTGCCTCCTTATCTAGTCCGTTGGGTTGGATTCATTCCCCCAGGTATTTAAACTTTTCTGTTATCTTCCCATGACTTACTTCCAGGTTATTCTCACTTTGGTGCTTGTGCTTCATATATTCAGTCTTTTCATAGGTGATTTGAAGACCCGTTGTTACTGCGAAGACACTCAAGTGTCTTTCGAGCGTCTTCTCGGTTATTGGCTAAGATAGCGAGGTTATCGGCAAAAGCTAAACATTTGATTTCATGAGGACAATCAAGCATTTTTCGAGCGTCGTCTCGGTTATTGGCAATGATAGGAAGGTCATCGGCAAAAGCCAAACATTTGATTTACAGGTTTTCCTTTTCCCTGCCCAAGCGTATTCTCCTTATTCTTTCCAAATTCAGGGCCTCTTCCCAGGTTTTCATTATTTTTTTTATTTCGATGTTGAAGAGCATTGGGGATCTCCCTGTCTGAGTCCTGTCTTAATTTCAAGCGGATCAGAAATCATCAAACACTGACGAATACCATCTTGAAAATCAGAAGAACTTGGTACTTGTCAATGTTTCTTTGATGATTTATGTTTTTTTGTCAAATCCAATCTCTTCAGATTCTAAATAGGTGACTTCTAGGTGACTTATGAGGTACTTCTCAGGTACTAAGTAATGATTGTCTGTTAATTGAGTCGTATGTCTTTCTAAAGTCGACAAAGATGACCACAGTGTTCTGGCTCCTTGGAGCTCTTGTTCGCAGAATGATTTTTAGATATCTGTTGAGCGCATGATCTTACTTTTCGAAAACCAGCTTTGTATTCTCCTATGAGGTGATGACCCTGTTCTTCCACTATGCTCAACAGAACTTTAGATAGTATCTAAGCGATTGGAAGTAGAGAGATTCCCCTGTAATTATTTGGGTCCATTACATTGGTTTGGATTACCATTCTTGGGAAGTGATTACCATTCTTAGGAATTCTTAGGAATTTCTTCTATAAGGTGATGGATTCTTTCTGCAGCAATCTTCCACATTTCTGCTACAATGCCATCTTCCCCTGGTGCTTTGTTATACTTGAGCACTTTGATTATCAGTTTTATCTCATCTAGACTTGATGGTTTGGAATCTGGGTTCTCGTGCATTTGGTTCTTGGTGTCCAGTTTTTCGTCCAGTTAGTTCGCCAAAAGCTCGCTGTGGTGGTGGCCTAGTAGTCAAGCTGTCAGACTTCGGAGCCGCAAGTCGAGGATTCAAATCCTGAACATGGTAAAAATAAGCCGCCGTTCTTCTGTAGATGGCTCTGGCAAAGCCGTCACAGTAAAGATCTGCTTCGAAACCTCCCCGAATTGTGACTCGCCAACCACGTTAAAAACTGTAATGGCTCCCTACACTTGTGGCTAAGATTAAGACACAAAGCACAAGTGTAGGTGGTGGGAGGAGGTCCTACTAGGACTGCAGCACCATTAAGAGAGAGAAGAGAAGAGAAGAACTCGCAGTTTTCTTAGCTATTAGTAATTATGCTATATCATCTATGCGCTTAAAGCAAAGAGTTGGTGGTTGATACCCTGGTAACTCCTCTTTGAAGGTTCGATAAAACTTATAAATTCTTCTTCCAGTTTCTCCACCCTAGATGTATCATATCTTCTCTTGAAGATACATTACTGCTACACATTGCTATGTAGCTTTCCTCATTTCGTCTTTTGGTACTTACAGCCAGGGGAGCTGGTCTCTGGTGTTGATTATTTTCTCTCTCTCTCTCCTATGGCTCCACAGCCCAAGGTTAGGCCTTGGCCTCCCTCAATTTATTCCTCCAGGTGCTTCTGTCCACTGCTACGCTCTTCCAGCCTCTAATCCTTAGCAACCCTCTGGCACCTTCTTCTACCGCGTCCTTCCATCGTTTCCGTGGTCTGCACCTTGGTCTCTTCCCTGCCATTTTGCCTTGGAGGGCCCGTTTTGGCAGTCCTTCCTCATCCATTCTTGTAACATGACCTGCCCATCGTAACCTCTGTATCTTTGCACATGCGGATACTGGCGGGTCCTGCAAGCTGATTAGTTTACCTCTGCCTATTCCTTCCTAGTGAACCTTACAATCGCCGATCTGGTAGTTCCCTCTATGACAAGGTGCAACGAAGTCAGATACAGCAACAGTTCCATTGTTGCTGTCGGGCATGACCCCATCACCCCCGCGATGCAGGCACATTCCAGTTTTTGCTGTCTCTTCATAGTGACCGCCTTGGATCTATTTCCCCACACAACAGCCCCGTAAATAATCACAGTCTCATTATAATGGTGTACATCCATGACAGGATTGTGGTATTAATACCACACGTTTTCCCAACACAATTTCTGCGCACTATTAGAGCGCACACCACTACGGTGGACCAGATCTTTACGGAGAATCAAATTTCGAATAAAGCATGGGAATACGGCATTGATGTGTACAACACATTCATCGATTATAAACAGGCATACGATTCGAAACATTGGAAAACATCGGAAACATCAGAAGGCCAAGGTACAATATCGAGCTATAGCATATATACCAAGAACCACCGATTTCTTTCATTCATCAGACTGCAAAGACTAAGATGGGCAGGCACTTGCTCAGGATGGACGATGCCCGCCACTAAGAGCACTGGACGCAAAAATGCAAGGCAGGTAGCTGGTAGGGAGGCCACGAAAACAGTGGAAGTAAGAGACACGGGAAGACGCGTAGCAACTACTCGGAGTAAGAGCGTGTAGAAGAACAGCAAAAGACTGAGGAAGAAATGGAGGACAAAATCAGGAGGCCAGGGCTCGATTTGGGCTGTAGCGCCATATGAAGAAGAAGATTTCAGCGCGTTTTACTTTCACTACCACTTCTTCAGAGTTCCTGTTCCATAGAAGTTTGCTATTTAGTATTAAGCCCAGACATTTTATCTCCTCTTCGCATTCTACTGCATTCCCATCTAACAATATGGGCTGTAGGCAGTTTAGTCTTCTGCAAAAACTTGGAAGCTTGAAAACCTAATAACTTGAAAACAAGAGAAGTTGAAAACTTGAAAACTCATCCTGGCCTTATGTGGCTCTTAGGGATTTTGCCGCCTCCCTCTGCCAACACTTGTGCTTGGTTTCTTGATCTTAGACACAAGCTCTTAAGTTTTTAACGTGGGCCACTATTAGTGGAGGTTTCATTACAACATCAAGGCCAACCAAATAGCACATAAGCTTTTGACCAACGGGAAGCCCATCCACAAGCACAAAGTGCGCAGACATCAAAGCGAAATTGACAGTAACGATCTTACAATATCACTCAGAATGGCAGACCTGGAGAAGACTAACAAGCAGACTAAAAACGGAAAATCAGCAGGCTTGGATGGCATTGGGACAGAATAAATTAAGCATTTCGGCTTAAAAACAAACCAGCTCTTCAATAACTGCATGAAGAATTATCAAATTCCAAAGATATGGCGAAAGATCCGTGTGATAGCTCTGCTGCAACCTGGCAAAGAGGGAACAACCCGAAGAACTTCAGACCCAACTTTATACTCCTGTGTCACCTCTACAAACTACTAGAAAGAATGTTTCTGAATTGCCTTCTACCCGAAATTGATCCTCTGCTCATACCCGAACAAGCTGGATTTCGACAAAAGCTGTACTGGACAGTTGCTGAACCTTACGCAGTTCATAGAAGATGGTTTCGAAGCAGCTAAGGTAACTGAAGTGGCATTTGTTGATTTGTCGGTAGCCTACGACCCCACTAGCTGATACTTGCTAAGGTCTATACTTCATTGCCACTCTCCTGCAGAATCGGAGGTATTTTGTGGACTTCCAAGGGCAACGTAGTCGATGTAGACTACAGAAGAATGTCCAACCCCAAGGAAGTATTCTCGCTCCATTTCTGTTCAATGTGTATACAAATGACCAGCCCATAGCTCCCAACACCAGAAGTTTCTTGTAAGCTGACGATCTCGCTCTTGCTGCACAGTTTAAATATTTTGAATCATTGCAGAATTTCGTCACGAGTGCCGATAAGGTTCTGTCAAAATACTATTTCACAAACCAACTGAAACCAAATCCCTCCAAGACACAAGCATGCGCCTTTTACTTGAGAAACAGGGAAGTCTGTCGTGAATTGAAGGTAGTATGGTCAGGAGTAGAATTGGAACACAGTTAAACCCCAAAATTTCTAGGAGTGACATTGGACAGAGCTCTGGTCTACAAGAAACACTAAGTCTAAAGTTTCTACCAGAAATAATCTTCTGAGAAGACTGGCTGGTTCAAAATGGGGTAGTCAACCTGACACCATTAGATGCTATTCCGCTGCAGAGTACGCCTGTCCGGTTTGGTATAACTCAACTCATGCTAAACAGGTGGACGTAGCTCTCAATGAAATATGTAGAACTATAACTGGATGCTTAAGATCAACACCAACTGAGCACCTTCACCAACTCGCAGGAATAGCACCACCCTCTCTTCGACGAGAAATAGCTGCAAACAAGGAAAGGAAGAAAGCTGAGGAGGAAGCAACCTACCATCTACATGGGCATGAACTACATGCTCAGAGGCAAAGGGAAGAGTTTCCTAAGAGGTAAGGCAATTGTAAGAGGCAACAGAGGTCTAGGAAGAGTTTCCTAAGAACATCCAAAGAATTGAAGACTACATGAAAAAACGCCAGGCTAGAATTATGGAAAGCTAAGGAATCTCTTCCCCTGGGCTGGAAAAGAATAGCCGAAACTTTACCTCCTGATCATGATTAAGGATAGTTAACATGGAAATCCTTAAATAGATTAAGATCAGGAGTGAGCAGATCTAAGACCAATGGTGCAAAGTGGGGCTACATTAATGAAAATAGTATTCAGTGGAGAAAATCAGATTGTGAAACATATGCTTCAGTGTAGACTGTGTCCGATCTCCTGCACAGAAGATAACCTTTATGAAGCATCAGCAGTGGAAGTGGCCAAGGTTTGGTCAAATATTATATAATGTTTGTAGTCTTAGTATTCGTATCTGTGTTTTATTTGATGTTTTTCTGACACGAGAATAATAATTAGGGGAGGTTTCGTGGCAGATTTACTGTGAGGGCGTTGCCAGAGCCATGCACAGGAGTACGATGGCTTATTTTACTTGTGCCCCAGGACTTGAACCCGGGACTTATAGCATACTAATCTGAAACCTTAAAAACTAGAAAATCTAGGTAACCTAATAACTTGAAAACAAGGAAAATTGAAAACCAGAAACCGTGAAAACTGTAAAGGTAGACCGGGCAAGGCGGCTCTGGCGTCACTAACGCAGCGATACTGACGCGACGACATAGCGATAGTATTATGACTATGGAAACGTATGAGGCGCAAATCGAGCGCAGCGACACTGACTCGCTTAGACTTACAGGCCGATTCTCATATACGCGACACTCAGCTACGCGACGTCATGCGACATCACCTGTCAAATAATGATTACATTGTTTTAAATGGACACGTTCTCACTTTGGCTACGCGACAGCTTCGCGACGTGCCCATTTATAAACAATCTAATAATTATTTGACAGGCGATGTCGCACGACGTCGCGTAGCTGAGTGTGGCGCATATGGGAATCAACCTTACTGCGTCAGTGTCGCTGCGCTCGAATTGCGCCTCATAGGTTTCCATAGTGCATAATACTGTCGCTAGGTCGCCGCGTCAGTATCGCTGCGTTAGAGACGCCAGAGCCGCTTTGCTGAGAAGTCTTTAGTCTTAAAAATCTAAAACAGTGAAATCTTGAATACTAGAAAACTTAATATCCCGAAAAATCCTTGACAACTTGAAATATAACAACTGGAGAGTTGGAAGACTTGCAAAATCTTTAATTGATGCTCTGCTGTTAATTTTAGCTCAAAATTATTTTTTTTGTAAGGGAAATGGAGTAAATAAAGTGAACTGCAGGGAAATAAATAATTGAAGGAAAGCCGGGTGGAAAGGTGGAATTGTGGGCATTTTATTATAAACTCCGGCGAAAGGTTTTGCGAGCTCCCAGCGATTTGCAAGCGTAAAACGGTTTTCCCGATGAATATTACATTCGTTTCCTGGCCTTTTATTATTCCCGCTATTCTGTTCTTTTGCTTAATTTGTAAAACATTTCCCGTTTTCCCTGCAGAATCAATAGATAAGGAGGTATCATATAAGATACACAGACATTTATAGTTTACCAAAGTTTTTCAAGTTTATCAAACTTTAAAAACTTGAAAATTGGAAAACTAGAAAACCTGATGGCTTAGAAACTCATAGCCCAAAGAACTAACAAGTTTTAAAAATATATACGATTACAAATTGACACACAAATCATAGCAACTGAGTTAAAATCATGTTTTACGCAATCTGCAGATAATCAGGTCTAGGCTGCACTCCGGCTAAACCGCCACGGTTCATAATCCCGTGATTTTGTGACTCAAGTAAGGCCTAGGCCGCACTAGAGTTAAACCGCCTCGGTGTTTATTCGCGTGATTTTGTGACTCAAGTAAAGCCTAAGCCGCACTAGGGCTATACCGCCGCGGTGTTTAATCGCGTGATTTTGTGACTCAAGTAAGGCCAAGGCCGCACTATGGTTAAACCACCACGGTGTTTAATCACGTGATTTTGTGACTCAAGTAAGGCCTAGGCCGCACTAGGGTTAAACCGCCTCGGTGTTTATTCGCGTAATTTTGTGACTCAAGTAAAGCCTAGGCCGCACTAGGTCTATACCGCCGCATTGTTTAATCGCGTGATTTTGTGACTCAAGTAAGGCCATGGCCGCACTATGGTTAAACCACCACGGTGTTTAATCACGTGATTTTGTGACTCAAGTAAGGCCTAGGCCGCACTAGGTCTATACCGCCGCATTGTTTAATCGCGTGATTTTGTGACTCAAGTAAGACCTAGGTCGCACTAGGGTTAAACCGCCGCGGTGTTTATTGGCGTGATTTTGTGACTCAAGTAAAGCCTAGGCCGCACTAGGGCTATACCGCCGCGGTGTTTAATTGCGTGATTTTGTGACACAAGTAAGGCCTAGGCCGCACTACGGCTAAACCGCAGCGGTTTTTAATCGCGTGATTTTGTGACTCAAGTAAGGCCTAGGCCGCACTAGGGTTAAACTGCCGCGGTGTTTATTCGCGTGATTTTGTGACTCAAGTAAGGCCTAGGTCGCACTAGGTCTATACCGCCGCATTGTTTAATCGCGTGATTTTGTGACTCAAATCAGGCCTAGGTCGCACTAGGGTTAAACCGCCGCGGTGTTTATTCGCGTGATTTTGTGACTCAAGTAAGGCCTAGGTCGCACTAGGTCTATACCGCCGCATTGTTTAATCGCGTGATTTTGTGACTCAAGTAAGGCCTAGGTCGCACTAGGGTTAAACCGCCGCGGTGTTTATTCGCGTGATTTTGTGACTCAAGTAAAGCCTAGGCCGCACTAGGGCTATACCGCCGCGGTGTTTAATCGCGTGATTTTGTGACTCAAGTAAGGCCAAGGCCGCACTAGGGTTAAACCACCACGGTGATTAATCACGTGATTTTGCGAGTGAAGTAAGGCCTAGGCCGCACTAGGGTTAAACTGCCGCGGTGTTTATTCGCGTGATTTTGTGACTCAAGTAAGGCCTAGGCCGCACTAAGTCTATACCGCCGCATTGTTTAATCGCGTGATTTTGTGACTCAAGTAAGGCCTAGGTCGCACTAGGTTTAAACCGCCGCGGTGTTTATTCGCGTGATTTTGTGACTCAAGTAAAGCCTAGGCCGCACTAGGGCTAAACCACCGTGGTGTTTAATAGCGTGATTTTGTGACTCAAGTGAGGCCTAGGTCGCACTACGGCTAAACCGTCGCGGTTATTAATCGCTTGATTCTGTGACTTAAGTAAGGACTAGGCCGCACTAGGGCTATACCGCCGCGGTGTTTAATCGTGTGATTTTGTGACTCAATTAAGGCCTAGGTCGCACTACGGCTAAACCGTCGCGGTTTTAATCGGTTGATGTTGTGACTCAAGTAAGGCCTAGGCCGCACTAGGTCTATACCGCCGCATTGTTTAATCGCGTGATTTTTTGACTCAAGTAAGGCCTAGGCCGCACTAGAGCTGAATCGCCGCGGTTTTTAATCGCGTGATTTTGTGACTCAAGTAAGACCTAGGCCGCACTAGGGCTAAACCACCGCGGTGTTTAATCGCGTGATTTTGTGACTCAAGTGAGGCCTAGGTCGCACTACGGCTAAACCGTCGCGGTTATTAATCGCTTGATTCTGTGACTCAAGTAAAGCCTAGGCCGCACTAGGGCTATACCGCCGCGGTGTTTAATCGCGTGATTTTGTGACTCAAATAAGGCCAAGGCCGCACTAGGGTTAAACCACCACGGTGTTTAATCACATGATTTTGTGACTCAAGTAAGGCCTAGGCCGCACTAGGGTTAAACTGCCGCGGTGTCTATTCGCGTGATTTTGTGACTCAAGTAAGGCCTAGGCCGCACTAGGTCTATACCGCCGCATTGTTTATTCGCGTGATTTTGTGACTCAAGTAAGGCCTGGGTCGCACTAGGGTTAAACCGCCGCGGTGTTTATTCGCGTGATTTTGTGACTCAAGTAAAGCCTAGGCCGCACTAGGGCTATACCGCCGCGGTGTTTAATCGCGTGATTTTGTGACTCAAG
This sequence comes from Phosphuga atrata, assembly GCA_944588485.1. Lineage (NCBI taxonomy): Eukaryota > Metazoa > Arthropoda > Insecta > Coleoptera > Silphidae > Phosphuga > Phosphuga atrata. Next base: position 11,281,974 of record OX155908.1, on the reverse strand, counting down.
TAAGGCCAAGGCCGCACTAGGGTTAAACCACAACGGTGTTTAATCACGTGATTTTGTGACTCAAGTAAGGCCGAGGCCGCACTAGGGTTAAACCGCCTCGGTGTTTATTCGCGTGATTTTGTGACTAAAGTAAAAACTAGGCTGCACTAGGGCTATACCGCCGCGGTGTTTAATCGCGTGATTTTGTGACTCAAGTAAGGCCAAGGCCGCACTAGGGTTAAACCACCACGGTGTTTAATCACATGATTTTGTGACTCAAGTAAGGCCTAGGCCGCACTAGGGTTAAACTGCCGCGGTGTTTATTCACGTGATTTTGTGACTCAAGTAAGGCCTAGGCCGCACTAGGTCTATACCGCCGCATTGTTTAATCGCGTGATTTTGTGACTCAAGTAAGGCCTAGGTCGCACTAGGGTTAAACCGCCGCGGTGTTTATTCGCGTGATTTTGTGACTCAAGTAAAGCCTAGGCCGCACTAGGGCTATACCGCCGCGGTGTTTAATCGCGTGATTTTGTGACTCAAGTAAGACCTAGGCCGCACTAGGGCTAAACCACCGCGGTGTTTAATTGCGTGATTTTGTGACTCAAGTGAGACCTAGGTCGCACTACGGCTAAACCGTCGCGGTTATTAATCGCTTGATTCTGTGACTCAAGTAAAGTCTAGGCCGCACTAGGGCTATACCGCCGCGGTGTTTAATCGCGTGATTTTGTGACTCAAGTAAGGCCAAGGCCGCACTAGGGTTAAACTGCCGCGGTGTTTATTCACGTGATTTTGTGACTCAAGTAAGGCCTAGGCCGCACTAGGTCTATACCGCCGCATTGTTTAATCGCGTGATTTTGTGACTCAAGTAAGGCCTAGGTCGCACTAGGGTTAAACCGCCGCGGTGTTTATTCGCGTGATTTTGTGACTCAAGTAAAGCCTAGGCCGCACTAGGGCTATACCGCCGCGGTGTTTAATCGCGTGATTTTGTGACTCAAGTAAGGCCTAGGCCGCACTAGAGCTGAATCGTCGCGGTTTTTAATCGCGTGATTTTGTGAGTCAAGTAAGACCTAGGCCGCACTAGGGCTAAACCACCGCGGTGTTTAATCGCGTGATTTTGTGACTCAAGTGAGGCCTAGGTCGCACTACGGCTAAACCGTCGCGGTTATTAATCGCTTGATTCTGTGACTCAAGTAAGGCCTAGGCCGCACTAGGGCTATACCGCCGCGGTGTTTAATCGTGTGATTTTGTGACTCAAGTAAGGCCTAGGTGGCACTACGGCTAAACCGTCGCGGTTTTTAATCGGTTGATGTTGTGACTCAAGTAAGGCCTAGGCCGCACTACGGCTAAACCGCCGCGGTTTTTAATCGCGTGATTTTGTGACTCAAGTAAGGCCTAGGCCGCACTACGGCAAAAACGTCGCGGTTCTTAATCGCGTGATTTTGTGACTCAAGGGAGGCCTAGGTCGCACTAGGGCTAAACCGCCGCGGTGGTTAATCGCGTGATTGCGTCACTCAAGTAAGCGCTAGGCCGCACTACGGCTAAACCGCCGCGGTTTTTAATCGCGTGATTTTGTGACTCAAGTAGGCTAATACAAGCGACCTAACTTGAGGTTTTTCCCCCGCGACTGATTTTTCCCATAGCGTACTGTGTGTTTCTCGGTTACCGCTCGCGGTTACTGCTCGCAGGAAAAAAACGTAGTGCGGCCTCGGCCTTAAATGAGAAAATGCGCCGCGGATATTAGAAAACTTAAAAACTAGAAAACCTGAAGACTTAGAAACTTAAAGCCGCAAGAACTTAAAGTTAAAAAAACATATACGATTCCAAATTCCAAGTTCCCAAAGTACTTGAAGTTCCCAAAGGACTTGTTGTATCAAAAATGTATACGATTACAAATTGACACATAAAGCGTAACAACTGAATTAAAATCATCCCTTAAATGTTTTACGTAATTTGCAGATAATCAAGTTGGATAATGAATGCACAGCGGAGATCTGTAAGGAATGTGTTATGCAAGTGAGTGGGAAATCCGTCAAAGATCTCAACGGTAATTGATAAACTTGTTGCAAGTTGTCCGCTCCAACGAAACTTAGGTAACCATATTTCGTACGTGACAAGCTCATCCACTTACAACATGAACTTACACAATTCACGCAAGGGTAGATAAGTTCTCAAGCGTGAAAGCGTTCTAGTATTCAAGCTTTCAAACCATTAAGTTCTCAAGGGCTGAAGCTTTCAAATTTTCAAATATTTACGTTTTCAAGATTATCAAACTTACAAGTTTCCAAGCTTTCAAACTTTCAAGTTCTCATGTTTTCAAACTTCCAAGCTCTCTAGTTTCAAGTATCCAAGTTTTCTAGTTTTTTCGTGGCTGTCCAAGTTTTCAAGCTTCCAAGTATACAATTCTTCAAATTTTCGAACTTTAAATGTCTTAAACTTTCATGTTCTTAATCGTTCAATTTCAAGTTTTCGAAGTTTTCAAGATCTTATGTTTTCAAGTCTCCGAGATCTTAAGTTTTCAAGCCCCCAGTTTTTTTACATTTTCGAGCTTTCAGTTTCGAAGTTTTCAAGATTTCATGTTTTCAAATCTCCGAGATCTTAAGTTTTAAAGCTCAACGTTTTTTACATTTTCAAGCATTCCAATTTGCAAGTTTTCTAATTTTCTAGATTTCACTGTTCTACGCTTTCAAGATTCTAAACATCAAAGTCTTTAAATTCTCAAGCTTCCAACTTTTCAGCCTATCAAGCATTCAGCTTTCTCTACATTTTCCCGCTAATAAGAGAAAGAAAACTCCCTCATTAACACCCACCGAGGATTTTAATTGCTCATGCCCCATTTTCCGTGCCAATTCTCACACCTAACTTGTTACGTAACTGCAGATTGAAGCAATCCGGGGACTTAAAAGGACTCGTTCAAGCAGAAATACTTGAAAGACGAACTCTCAAAACGATCAAAATGACATTATAAAATAGTCTTGTCTGTCTAGTCTTGTCTGTCTGTCTAGTCTTGTCTAGTTTTGTCTGTCTAGTCTTGTCTGTCTAGTCTTATCTGTCTAGTCTTGTCTGTCTAGTCTTGTCTGTCTAGTCTTGTTTGTCTAGTCTTGTCTGTCTAGTCTTGTCTGTCTAGTCTTGTCTGTCTAGTCTTGTCTGTCTAGTCTTGTCTGTCTAGTCTTGTCTGTCTAGTCTTGTCTGTCTAGTCTTGTCTGTCTAGTCTTGTCTGTCTAGTCTTGTCTGTCTAGTCTTGTCTGTCTAGTCTTGTCTGTCTAGTCTTGTCTGTCTAGTCTTGTCTGTCTAGTCTTGTCTGTCTAGTCTTGTCTGTCTAGTCTTGTCTGTCTAGTCTTGTCTGTCTAGTCTTGTCCGTCTAGTCTTGTCTGTCTAGTCTTGTCTGTCTAGTCTTGTCTGTCTAGTCTTGTCTGTCTAGTCTTGTCTGTCTAGTCTTGTCTGTCTAGTCTTGTCTGTCTAGTCTTGTCTGTCTAGTCTTGTCTGTCTAGTCTTGTCTGTCTAGTCTTGTCTGTCTAGTCTTATCTGTCTAGTCTTGTCTGTCTAGTCTTGTCTGTCTAGTCTTGTCTGTCTAGTCTTGTCTGTCTAGTCTTGTCTGTCTAGTCTTGTCTGTCTAGTCTTGTCTGTCTAGTCTTGTCTGTCTAGTCTTGTCTGTCTAGTCTTGTCTGTCTAGTCTTGTCTGTCTAGTCTTGTCTGTCTAGTCTTGTCTGTCTAGTCTTGTCTGTCTAGTCTTGTCTGTCTAGTCTTGTCTGTCTAGTCTTGTCTGTCTAGTCTTGTCTGTCTAGTCTTGTCTGTCTAGTCTTGTCTGTCTAGTCTTGTCTGTCTAGTCTTGTCTGTCTAGTCTTGTCTGTCTAGTCTTGTCTGTCTAGTCTTGTCTGTCTAGTCTTGTCTCTCTAGTCTTGTCTGTCTAGTCTATTCTAATAATTCACCAATTTGTTCCTTTCTGTTCAATTTAACTAATTCAAATTAAATATTATTTTAGGATCTGCAAAGATAATTCCGCTGAAATGTTTGCGGAAGTTCCGGCGGGAGGGACAAAGGCCGACGGACGAAAATACGGGAAACAAATTGATTGATGGATCAGTGTCGTCTACTAAGTACGACATCAATCCAATAGCTTTCCGGCTCTCCGGCCCGCTGTTTACACACGCACTTGTCGACTTTCCAATTCCACAACTCGCTCAGATCAAATATTAATTTTTCGTTAGACGTCTCGATCGCTCTAATATTATCTAGCAATTATCTAGTATTTCCTAGCATTGACTAGCAAGCCGTAGTCTATTCTTGTTTGGTGTTTTCTAATCTTGCGCGGTTTCTTCTGGTCTTATCTGGTCTTGCCTGGTTTAACGCCTATTCTTGCCTAGCCAAGCCTAGTCCTGTCCAATATTGCCTAGTATTACCTAGTTTTGTCTAGTACTAGTCTGGTCTCTTGTACTTGTCTAGTACTAGTCTAGTACATGTCTAGGACTACCTAGTCTTGTCTAGTCTTATCAAGCGACGCCTTTTCTATCAAATCTTGCCGAGACATAAGTAGTATTATCTACAATTGCCTAATCTAATAAAGTCTGTATTAGATTAGGCTTGTAGATAATGCTACTGATGTAGCAAGATTTGATAGGTAAGGCGTCGTTTGATAAGACTAGACAAGACTAGGTAGTACTAGACATGACTAGGCAATACTGGACAGGACTAGGCTTGGCTAGGCAAGAATAGACGTAATCGTATCGAATCCTATCTACCCTCTATATATTTTTTATCATTTTTATTTTGAGTGATTTATGGGAGTTGGAATGGCATTAAGGGTTTTTGATTGAAACCGATGCGGTTCGACGTCGGTGGGGCGGCGGGGACGTCGGGGTGCAAAAAATGGCGTGTTGCCTGAATCCTCCGGTCGGACGGTTATGTTAAGTAAGCCTGGGGATTGCCGCACCGATTTATGCGCGCTTTCTATCCCAGAGTTGATGGAATTTCCACCCCCAGGCTTTCCCTTGCGCCTTGGAATAAAGAAAGTGAAATGCTACATAGTTCAAGAGAATGTAGTCTGAGAGGACTAGATAGAGTAGACTAGACGGACAAGACTGGACAGACACGACTAGACAGACGAGACTAGACATACGAGACTAGAGAGACAAGACTAGACAAACAAGACTAAACAGCCAAGACTAAACAAACAAGACAAGACTAGACAGATTAAACTAGACAAACAAGACTAGACAAGCAACACTAGACAGGCAAGTCTAGACAGACAAGACTAGACAGATAAACTGGACAGACAAGAATAGACAGACAAGACTAGACAGACAAGCCTAGACAGACAAGCCTAGACAGACAAGACTAGACAGGCAAGATTAAACAGACAAGAGTAGACAGATAAGACTAGACAGTCAAGGCTAGACAGACAAGATTAGACAGACAGGACTAAACAGACAAGACTTAACAGATAAGACTGGACAGACAAGATTAGACAGACAAGATTAGACATACAAGACAAGGCAGACAAGATAAGACAGACAAGGCTAGACAGTCAAGACTAGACAGACAAGACTAGACAGACAAGACTAGACAGACAAGACGAGACAGACATGACTAGAGAGACTAGACTAGACAGACAAAACTAGACAGCAAGACTAGACAGACAAGACTAGACAGTCAAAACTAGACAGACAGACTAGAAAAACAAGACTTAACATACAAGACTAGACCTACAAGAATAGTCACACAAGACTAGACAGACAACACTAGGCAGACAAGACTAGACAGACAAGACCATACAGACAAGGCTAGACAGTCAAGAATAGACAGACAAGACTAGACAGACAAGACTAGATAGACAAGACAAGACAGACAAGACAAGACAGGCAAAACTAAAGAGTCAACACTAGACAGATAAGACTAGACAGACAAGACTAGACAGACATGACTAGAGAGACAAGACTAGATAGTCAAAACTAGACAGACAAGACTAGACAGACAAGACTAGACATACAAGACTAGACAGACAAGATTAGACATACAAGACTTGACAGACAAGACTAGACCTACAAAAATAGTCAGACAAGACTAGACAGACAAGATTAGACAGTCAAGAGTAGACAGACAAGACTAGACAGTCAAGGCTAGACAGACAAGATTAGACAGACAAGACTAAACAGACAAGACTTAACAGAGAAGAGTAGACAGACAAGATTAGACAGACAAGTCTAGACAGACAAGACTATACAGACAACACTAGACAGATAAGACTAAAAAGACAAGACTAGACAGACAAGACTAGACAGACAAGACTAGACAGACAAGACTAGACAGACAAGACTAGACAGACAAGACTAGACAGACAAGACTAGACAGACAAGACTAGACAGACAAGACTAGACAGACAAGACTAGACAGACAAGACTAGACAGACAAGACTAGACAGACAAGACTAGACAGACAAGACTAGACAGACAAGACTAGACAGACATGACTAGAGAGACAAGACTAGACAGACAAAACTAGAAGGACAAAACTAGACGGACAATTTTAGACAGAGAAGACTAGACAGACAAGATTAGACAGACAAGACAAGACAGACAAGACAAGACAGACAAGACTAGACAGTCAAGACTAGACAGACAAGACTAGACAGACAAGTTTAGACAGACAAGTCTAGACAAAAAAGACTAGACAGACTAGACTAGACAGATAAGACTAGACAGACAAGACTAGACAGACAAGACTAGACAGACAAGACTAGATAGACATGAGTAGAGATATAAGACTAGACAGACAAAACTAGACAGACAAGACTATACAGACAAGGCTAGACAGTCAAGACTAGACATACAAGACTAAACAGACAAGACTAGACCTACAAGAATAGTCAGACAAGACTAGACAGACAAGACTAGACAGTCAAGATTAGATAGACAAGAGTAGACAGACAAGACTAAACAGACAAGACTTAACATACAAGACTAGACAGACAAGATTAGACAGACAAGTCTAGACAGACAAGACTAGACAGACAAGACTAGACAGATAAGACTAGACAGACAAGACTAGACAGACAAAATTAGACGGACAAGACTAGATAGACAAGACTATACAGACAAGATTAGACAAACAAGACAAGACAGACAAGACAAGACAGACAAGACAAGACAGACAAGACAAGACAGACAAGACAAGACAGACAAGACTAGACAGTCAAGACTAGACATACAGGACTAGACAGACAAGACTAGACAGATAAGACTAGACAGACAAGACTAGACAGACATGACTAGAGAGACAAGACTAGACAGACAAAACTAGACAGACAAGACTAGACAGTCAAAACTAGACAGACAGACTATACAAACAAGATTAGATAAACAAATACTAGACAGACAAAACTAGACATACTGGACTAGAAAGACAAGACTAGACAGACAAGACTAGACAGTCAAGACTAGACATACAGGACTAGACAGACAAGAATAGTCAGACAAGACTAGACAGACAAGACTAGACAGAGAATACTAGACCGACGAGACTAGACAGACAAGGCTAGACAGACAAGACTAGACAGACAAGACAGACGAAACTATTTAGACAAGACTGAATTCACATTTCTTCCGGTCCGGGAGGTTGGTGGGTCGGAGAGAACTCCGTTGGAAGTATACCTTGTGACCCCACACCAAAGTGGGTGTGAGGTCTATGTAACCCTGCGCTAAAAGTGGTGTGAGGTCTATGTAACCCCGCGCTAATGGAGATGTGAGGTCTATGTAACCCTACGCTAAAGAGGGTGTGCGGTATATGTAACCCCACGCTAAAGAGGGTGTGAGGTCTATGTAACCCTGCGCTAAAGGGGGTGTGAGGTCTATGTAATCCCATGCTAAAGGAGGTGTGAGGTCTATGTAACCCCACACACCCCGGTCATGTGGTGGAGGTGGGAAGAGAACATCTCTCACCCTTTTTAGCGTGGGGTTACATAGACCTCACACTCCCTTTAGCGTGGGATTACATGCGTATACTTCCAGTTGAGGCCCAATTGAGGTTTCTCCGACCTACCGACCTCCCGGACCGGAAGAAATGTGAATTCAGACCCATATGTAAATCCTTATGTGATTTTGCGCTAGAACTCTCATAGATAATCTACTTAAACTTATACTACTTTAAAAAAGTGTTTTTAAGATATATTGTGAAGTAGAAATGATTTAACAAAAAAATCTAGATGTTTTAGTTAGCTAGATATGTAGAATCCGAAATAAACAGAGTTTTAGATGCCTAGACAAGTCTTAAAAAAAATTGTTAGTAATAAAATATATTGGAAAACAGAAATAGTTGATTTTCCAAAATCTAGATAATTTAGTTAGCTAGATATTTAGAAACCGAAATAAACACAATTCTAGATAACTAGACTAATCTTAAAGAAAGTGGTTTTAAACTATATATTGGAAAGCAGAAATAATTGAACAAGAAAGAACAAGATATCTAGATAACTAGAAATCGAAATAAACGGAATACGAGATATCTAGCCTTGAAAATAGTTGTAATAGAAGGTATTGTAAAAGGGAAATAATTTATCAAAACATCCGGATATTTTCGTTAGATAGAGAACTACTAACCTCCGTTCCACAATAAGTGAGCTATTTAACCTTTTTAGGAATTCCAAAATAAGTGAGCTATTAAAAAAATTTAAGAACTTCAACAATGGAAACATTTTTAATGAATTATTCTGATACAACACATTACTTAAGTACAATTAATATGAACTGAACAAATTTGCCAGTGGTTAAAAGTGAATTCTGCAATTCTTTGGCAGTATTAATGATATCGGTGTTGCAATTGATACTATGCGGAAACTGCACTTCCCTACGAAGTTTTTCTTTAGACATATGTTTTAAATTAGGTTTTGGCATTTTTTCGCTAACCCCAACTCTTTCAAGAATTTTTAAACAAATACTGTGATTGTAGCTGGTGTCAAAAATCAAGTCAAACTGTTTATCACTAGTACTACTATTAGCAAATGTCAACTTAATAACAAAAACATCCTATGTTCGTAGCGTTGTACGAAATACTATGTGTTTATCCTTAAAATTAAAAAAAAAATTATTACAGTTCAATAAATTTCAATAAAAATTTAAATAGCTCACTTATTATGGAACGGAGGTAGTAGAATCCGAAAAAAAAAGAATTCTAGATAACTAGACTAAACTTGTATTAAAATATATTGGAAAACATAAAGAAACTTGTATTAAAATATATTGGAAAGCAGAAATAATCCAGAAAGATCCAGAGATCTAGATAACTAGAATCCGATATAAACAGGATTCTAGATAACTAGACTTAACTTGTTTTAAAATATATTGGAAAACGAAAATAATTTTAAGTAATTTTGGATCATATATTTGCTAAATATCTAGGAACGAAATAACCAGAAGTCTAGATAACTAGACTAAACTAGAACTAGAAAGTTGTATTAAAATTTATTGTAAAATAGAAATAATTTGTAAAATAGTAACATTGTAAAATATAATCTAGATATTGTATTTAGAAAAATCTAGATATTGTAGTTAGCTAGATATCTAGAATCCGTAAAAAACAGAATTCTAGACTGGTCTATTGTGTTAAAACACAGTTAATTTCACGCGAAATCTAGATATTTTTGTTATCTGGACATCTAGAATTCTAATAGGAAAATTATAGATAAATAGACTCGTTCTAAAGCAAATTGTATTTGTGATAAAAGAGAATTTGTATTTGTGATAAAAAAGAATTTATTTGACGAGAAAGCTAGATACTTCAGTTATCTGGATATATAAAATTCGAAATAAAAAGCATTATAGATAACTAGACTGGACCTAAAAAAAATTCTATTAAATATTGTGACAAAACATAATTAATTTCATCAGAAATCTAGATATTTTAGTTATCTGGATATCTAGAATCCGAAATATAGAGAATTATAGATAACTAGACCAGACCTAAAGGAAATTGCATTAACATGTGTGAGAAACAGAATAAATTTTAGGCGAAATCTAGATAATTTAGTAATCTGGATATCTAGAATCCGAAATGGAAGAATTATAGATAATGAGGCTAGACTAAAGATCTAAAGAGGATTGTATTAAAATCTGTGATAAAACAGAATTAATTTCACCAGAAATCTAGATATATTAGTTATCTGGATATCTAGAACTCGAAAAAAAAAATACAGATAACTAGAATAGACCTAAGAAGGATTGTATTAAAATCTGTTATAAAGCAGAATTAATTTCATCAGAAATCTAGATATTTTAGTTATTTGAATATCTAGAATACCAAATAAAAACTTTATAGATAACTAGACTAGACCTAAAGAAAATTGTGATAAAATGTGTGACAAATGTGTGAATCTAGATATCTTAGTTATCTGGAAATCTAGAATCCAAAATAAAAAGAACTATAGATAACTAGACTAGACCTAAGGAGAATTGTATTAAAATGTGTGAACAAAATAAATTTCACCAGAAATCTAGATATATTAGTTATCTAGAATTCGAAATTAAAAGAATTATAGATAACTAGACTAGACCTATAGAGATTTGATTAAAATCTGTTATAAAAGAGAATTAATTTCACTAGAAATCCAGATGTTTTAGTTATCTGGATATCTAGTATCCGAAATAAAAATAATTATAGATAACTAGACTAGAACTAAAGAGATTTGTTTTAAAATTTGTGACAACACAGAATTAATTTCACCAGAAATCTAGATATTTGAGTTATCTGGATATATAGAATCCAAAATAAAAGGAATTATAGATAAATAAACTAGACCTAAAGACAATTGTATTAAAATGTGCGATAAAACCGAATTTATTTCACCGAAAATCTAGATATTTTAGTTATCTGGATATCTAGAATCCGAAATAATGAGAATTATAGATAACTAGACTAGATCTAAAGAAGATTCTATTAAAACTTGTCATAAAATAGAATTTATTTCACAAGAAATCTAGATATTTTAGTTATCTGGTTATCTAGAATCCGATATAAAAGGAATTATAGATAAGTAGACTATACCGAAAGAGAATTGCATTAAAATGTGTTATTACACAGAATTTATTTCAGCAGAAATCTAGATATTTTAGTTATCTGGTTATCTAGAATCCAAAATAAAAAGAATTATAGATAACTAGACTGAACCTAAAGAGAATTGCATTAAAATGTGTTATAACACAGAATTAATTTCACCAGAAATCTAGATATTTTAGTTATCTGGTTATCTAGAATTCGAAATAAAAAGAATTATAGATAACTAGACTGAACCTAAAGAGAATTGCATTAAAATGTGTTATCACACAGAATTAATTTCACCAGAAATCTAGATATTTTAGTTATCTGGTTATCTAGAATTCGAAATAAAAAGAATTATAGATAACTAGACTGAACCTAAAGAGAATTGCATTAAAATGTGTTATAACACAGAATTAATTTCACCAGAAACCTAGATATTTTAGTTATCTGGTTATCTAGAATCCAAAATAAAAAGAATTATAGATAACTAGACTGAACCTAAAGAGAATTGCATTAAAATTTGTTATAACACAGAATTAATTTCACCAGAAATCTAGATATTTTAGTTATCTGGTTATCTAGAATTCAAAATAAAAAGAATTATAGATAACTAGACTGAACCTAAAGAGAATTGCATTAAAATGTGTTATCACACAGAATTAATTTCACCAGAAATCTAGATATTTTAGTTATCTGGTTATCTAGAATTCGAAATATAAAGAATTATAGATAACTAGACTGAACCTAAAGAGAATTGCATTAAAATGTGTTATAACACAGAATTAATTTCACCAGAAATCTAGATATTTTAGTTATCTGGTTATCTAGAATCCAAAATAAAAAGAATTATAGATAACTAGGATGGACCTAAAGAGAGTTGTATTAAAAGTTATGATAAAACAGAATTTATTTCACCAGAAATCTAGATATTTTAGTTATCTGGTTATCTAGAATTCAAAATAAAAAGAATTATAGATAACTAGACTGAACCTAAAGAGAATTGCATTAAAATGTATTATAACACAGAATTAATTTCACCAAAAATCTAGATATTTTAGTTATCTGGTTATCTAGAATCCGAAATAAAAAGAATTATAGATAACTAGGATGGACCTAAAGAGAGTTGTATTAAAAGTTATGATAAAACAGAATTTATTTCACCAGAAATCTAGATATTTTAGTTAGAGAATCCGAAATAAAAATAATTGTAGATAACTAGACTAGACCTAAAGAAACATTTATTAAAATTTGTGATAAAACAGAATTAATTTATCTGGATATCTAGAATTCGACAATAAAAATTATAGATAACTAGACTAGATCTAAAGAAAATTGTATTAAAATCTGTTATGAAACAGAATTAATTTCACCAGAAATCTAGATATTTTAGTTATCTGGATATCTAGAATCTGAAATAAAAAGGATTATAGATAACTAGACTAGACCTAAAGAGAATTGTATTAAAATTTGTGACAAAACAGAATTAATTTAACCAGAAATCTAGATATTTAAGTTATCTAGAATCAGAAATAAATAGAAGTCTAGATAACTAGACTAGACCTAAAGCAAAGTTGTGTTAAACATATTACAAAACAATTCGCTTCCAAATTTTCTAGTTTGTTCAAGGCAAGACACACGTCATGGCAATGTTACATAGAAAATCTTACCGTAATTGCTGGAGGCCATGTCGCAGCTTGGTTGCTTCTCCGGCTTAGCTTTGAGAAGTTTTCAGTTGGAGATTTCGGGATGGCGTCGGCTTTGGGCACTCAGATTAACACGAATTCGCGGTTTGGACCGATTGGGTTGTCCGATTCGGTGCATTCTGCGGATGAATTCGCGAGATTTTGGCGAGAATTTGAAAAAATGTTTGGACGCGAGTCAAAGTTTGTGCAGTTTGACAGACAGCCGGCAGGTAACTACATTGCCGATAAACAAAATGTTGCCAACGTAAAGGAAATTAATGAAAGGGTTTCACTCGAAAAACGTTGATTTATAAATGTTTTCAATCGGAATGTTTGAATATAAATGATTTTAATTATTTTGCGCAATTGCTTTGTTAATTTAAGCTTAATTGAAACAAATTTATTGTTTTTTTTTATTATATGAATTTTGTGGTGGCGACATTTTGTTTGTCGGTGCGGCAGTTTCCTGCTTAACAACCGTCAAAAAAGCTTCTCGCAAAGTGTTTCTTTTTCGAATTTCTGCAATTTTCGCCGATTTTTGCTAGAATTTCACGGAAAATTTCGCGAAACTAGTAAAACTAACTGTCCGGCACTTAACCGTACAGTTTTAATACTCGTTTCAATCATTTTCCAACGAACGCAAACAAATATGAAAATTGTAATTTTGACTGGGAGAAAACTTAACCAAGCGCCGACAAACTTCCGAAGGATCTTGGTAAGCATTACAAAGCCGAAACGCATATGTCTTTGAATAAGACTAAACGTAAAGAAACATTTAACCAAAAATTCACAAATTGAGTAATAATTTCTGGTTTTGTGTTTCAGATAGGAATTCTAGACTACAACTTTAAGGATCTACAGGAGACGAATCTGCCAGACTATTCTACTAGACTTCAGATCTATCACATTCTACTACTGCGACTACTAGATAGGTATTAAACAAGAGAATGCTAGACATGACTAGACAAGACTGGACAAAACTGGACAAGACTGGACAAGCCTGGACCAGATTGGACAAGACTAAATAAGACTGGACAAGGGTAAATAAGATTAGACAAGATTAAATAAGCCTGGACAAGACTAAATAAGACTGGACAAGACTGGACAGGACTGGACAAGACTAGACAAGGCTAGGACAAGACTGGACAAAACTGGACAAGATTGGACAAGACTGGACACGACTAAATCAGACTGGACAAGACCAAATAAGACTGGACAAGACTAAATAAGATTGGACAAGACTGGGCAAGACTAAATAAGACTGGACAAGACCAAATAAGACTGCACAAGACTAAGTAAGACTGGACAAGACTAAATAAGACTAGACATTCCTGGACAACACAAGACTAGACAAGACTAGACAAGACTGGACAAGGCTAGACAAGACTAGACAAGACTAGACAAGACTAGACAAGACTAGACAAGACTAGACAAAACTAGACAAAACTAGACAAGACTAGACAAGACTAGACAAGACTAGACAAGACTAGACAGACTAGACAAGACTAGACAAGACTAGACAAGACTAGACAAGACTAGACAAGACTAGACAAGACTAGTCAAGACTAGACAAGACTAGACAAGACTAGACAAGACTGGACAAGAGACAAGACTAGAAAAGACTAGACAAGACTAGACAAGACTAGACAAGACTAGACAAGACTAGACAAGACTAGACAAGACTAGACAAGACTAGACTAGACAAGACTAGACAAGACTGGACAAGAGACAAGACTAGACAAGACTAGAGAAGACTAGACAAGACTAGACAAGACTAGACAAGACTAGACAAGACTAGACAAGACTAGACAAGACTAGACAAGACTAGACAAGACTAGACAAGACTAGACAAGACTAGACAAGACTAGACAAGACTAGACAAGACCAGACAAGACTAGACAAGACTAGGCAAGACTAGACAAGACTAGACAAGACTGGACAAGAGACAAGACTGGACAAGAGACAAGACTAGACAAGAGTAGACAAGACTAGACAAGACTAGACAAGACTAGACAAGACTAGACAAGACTAGACAAGACTAGACAAGACTAGACAAGACTAGACAAGACTAGACAAGACTAGACAAGACTAGACAAGACTAGACAAGACTAGACAAGACTAGACAAGACTAGACAAGACTAGACAAGACTAGACAAGACAAGACTAGACAAGACTAGACAAGACTAGACAAGACTAGACAAGACTAGACAAGACTAGACAAGACTAGACAAGACTAGACAAGACTAGACAAGACTAGACAAGACTAGACAAGACTAGACAAGACTAGACAAGACTATACAAGACTAGACAAGACTAGAAAAGACTAGACAAGACTAGACACGACTAGACATGACAAGACAAGACTAGACAAGACTGGACAAGACTAGACAAGACTAGACAAGACTAGACAAGACTAGACAAGACTAGACAAGACTAGACAAGACTAGACAAGACTAGACAAGACTAGACAAGACTGGACAAGAGACAAGACTGGACAAGAGACAAGACTAGACAAGACTAGACAAGACTAGACAAGACTAGACAAGACTAGACAAGACTAGACAAGACTAGACAAGACTAGACAAGACTAGACAAGACTAGACAAGACAAGACTAGACAAGACTAGACAAGACTAGACAAGACTAGACAAGACTAGACAAGACTAGACAAGACTAGACAAGACTAGACAAGACTAGACAAGACTAGACAAGACTAGACAAGACTGGACAAGACTGGACAAGAGACAAGACTAGACAAGACTAGACAAGACTAGACAAGACTAGACAAGACTAGACAAGACTAGACAAGACTAGACAAGACTAGACAAGACTAGACAAGACTAGACAAGACTAGACAAGACTAGACAAGACTAGACAAGACTAGACAAGACTAGACAAGACTAGACAAGACTGGACAAGAGACAAGACTGGACAAGAGACAAGACTAGACAAGACTAGACAAGACTAGACAAGACTAGACAAGACTAGACAAGACTAGACAAGACTAGACAAGACTAGACAAGACTAGACAAGACTAGACAAGACTAGACAAGATTAGACAAGACTAGACAAGACTAGACAAGACTAGACAAGACTAGACAAGACTAGACAAGACTGGACAAGAGACAAGACTAGACAGGACTAGACAAGACTAGACAAGACTAGACAAGACTGGACAAGAGACAAGACTAGACAAGACTAGACAAGACTAGACAAGACTAGACAAGACTAGACAAGACTAGACAAGACTAGACAAGACTAGACAAGACTGGACAAGACTGGACAAGAGACAAGACTAGACAAGACTAGACAAGACTAGACAAGACTAGACAAGACTAGACAAGACTAGACAAGACTAGACAAGACTAGACAAGACTAGACAAGACTAGACAAGACTAGACAAGACTAGACAAGACTAGACAAGACTAGACAAGACTAGACAAGACTAGACAAGACTAGACAAGACTAGACAAGACTAGACAAGACTAGACAAGACTAGACAAGACTAGACAAGACTAGACAAGACTAGACAAGACTAGACAAGACTAGACAAGACTAGACAAGACTAGACAAGACTAGACAAGACTGGACAAGAGACAAGACTGGACAAGAGACAAGACTAGACAAGACTAGACAAGACTAGACAAGACTAGACAAGACTAGACAAGACTAGACAAGACTAGACAAGACTAGACAAGATTAGACAAGACTAGACAAGACTAGACAAGACTAGACAAGACTAGACAAGACTGGACAAGAGACAAGACTAGACAGGACTAGACAAGACTAGACAAGACTAGACAAGACTAGACAAGACTAGACAAGACTAGACAAGACTAGACAAGACTAGACAAGACTAGACAAGACTAGACAAGACTAGACAAGACTAGACAAGACTAGACAAGACTAGACAAGACTAGACAAGACTAGACAAGACTAGACAAGACTAGACAAGACTAGACAAGACTAGACAAGACTAGACAAGACTGGACAAGAGACAAGACTAGACAAGACTAGACAAGACTAGACAAGACTAGACAAGACTAGACAAGACTAGACAAGACTAGACAAGACTAGACAAGACTAGACAAGACTAGACAAGACTAGACAAGACTAGACAAGACTAGACAAGACTAGACAAGACTAGACAAGACTAGACAAGACTAGACAAGACTAGACAAGACTGGACAAGAGACAAGACTGGACAAGAGACAAGACTAGACAAGACTAGACAAGACTAGTCAAGACTAGACAATACTAGACAAGACTAGACAAGACTAGACAAGACTAGACAAGACTAGACAAGACTAGACAAGACTAGACAAGACTAGACAAGACTAGACAAGACTATACAAGACTAGACAAGAGTAGACAAGACTAGACAAGACTGGACAAGACTAAATAAGACTGGTCAAGACTAAATAAGACATGACAAGACTAAATAAGACTGTACAAGATTGGACAAGATTGGACAAGACTAAATAGGACTGGACAAGACTGGAGATGACTAAATAGGACTGGGCAAGACTGGACAAGATTAAATAAGACTGGACAAGGCTGTCCAACCTTGACAAGACTAAATAATACTGGACAAGACTAAATAAGATTGGACAAGACTGTACAAAACTGGACAAGACTAGATTAGACTGGACAAGACTAAATAAGACTGGACAAGACTAGACTATACTAAATAAGACTGGACAAGACTAAATAAGACTGGACAAGACTAGACTATACTAAATAAGACTGGACAAGACTAAATAAGACTGGACAAGACTAAATAAAACTGGACAAGACTCGACAAAACTTGACAAAACTGGACAAGACTGGACAAGACTAAATAAGACTGTGCTAGACTGTAAAAGCCTTAATTAGACTGGACAAGACTAAATAAGACTGGACAAGACTTGACAAGACTGTACAAAACTGGACAAGACTGAACAAGACTCGACAGAATTAGACAAGACAGTGCGAGACTGGACGAGTCTAAACAAGACTAGACAAATGCCTGGTCATGTAGTCTACTAGGAAACAGGGCTATTCTTCTGATGCACATGGTGAGTCTATTATTATCTAGATTTTGTTGCATTTCCAGTTTCTGTTTGTACTTGTTCTATCTAGATTGTATCTTATCATTTATGTACGTGTTGAGTCTATTATTATCTAGATTTTAATGCAAATTTGTGTTTACTTGTTCTTTATAGATCATTTATCATCAAATATCCATATTGTTATGTGCATAGTGAGTCTATTATTATCTAGCTTTCATTGAAAATGTGTGTTTACTTGTCCTTTCTAGATCATTTCTCATGTTATCTATATAGATCGGTTATCTATATTGTCATGTGTGCAACTAGAGTATCGGTACTAGAATGATTGGAAAGATTATTTTAATAGTTATCTAGATTAACTAGAAGAGTCTAGAATTTTTTACATAAATATAGATTATAAAATGTTACTCTATGGCAGGAACAAGTATATGTAACTATATTAAGAGACTTGACCAGACCTTGACTAGACAGCTAAGAAAGGCTAGACAAGATTAAACTAAACAATACTAGACTAGCCTGGAAAAGACTAGACAAGACCAGACAAGATTTGTTAAGACTAGACTAGACAAACCTTGAATCGACTTGTCTGCGAGTACAGTAATCTGGGTTAAATTGAACTGAGATCGATTCCAGTTCAGAGAACTTTATTCTGTTCGTCCAATTTCGAGGGTATTAGGAGGTACGTGTGTGGGATATTCGAGGGGATTTTGGGCAACAAGTCGGCGCAGCGCGACGCGTCCCTCGGCGCGCCCCCGCCCACCGCCGGGGACACTCGATATTAATGCTAATATTCCCCCGCACGGCCGCCCCGTCACCATATTAGTTAGTATTTCGCTCTCGTTAATCACATCCCACAAACGAGGGTTAAACGCAGTTCACTCTCTACATGGATTTGACTAGATCGCTTCAAATTTCTCACTTAGTTTTAATTGACTAGTTTTGTGTGACAAGCATTGTCTCTCTAATCGTGTGTGTCTAGTCTTATCTATGTAGTTTTGTCTGTCTAGTCTTGTCTATCTAGTCTTGTCTAGTCTTGTCTGTCTAGTCTTGTCTGTCTAGTCTTGTCTGTCCAGTCTTGTCTGTCTAGTCTTGTCTGTCTAGTCTTGAGACTAGTCTTGTCTTGTAGTCTTGTCTGTCTGGTCTTGTCTGTCTTGTCTTGTCTGTCTAGTATTGTCTTTCTAATCTTGTCTGTCTAGTCTTGTCTGTCTAGTCTTGTCTGTCTAGTCTTGTCTGTCTAGTCTTGTCTGTCTAGTCTTGTCTGTCTAGTCTTGTCTGTCTAGTCTTGTCTGTCTAGTCTTGTCTGTCTAGTCTTGTCTGTCTAGTCTTGTCTGTCTAGTCTTGTCTGTCTAGTCTTGTCTGTCTAGTCTTGTCTGTCTAGTCTTGTCTGTCTAGTCTTGTCTGTCTAGTCTTGTCTGTCTAGTCTTGTCTGTCTAGTCTTGTCTGTCTAGTCTTGTCTGTCTAGTCTTGTCTGTCTAGTCTTGTCTGTCTAGTCTTGTCTGTCTAGTCTTGTCTGTCTAGTCTTGTCTGTCTAGTCTTGTCTGTCTAGTCTTGTCTGTCTAGTCTTGTCTGTCTAGTCTTGTCTGTCTAGTCTTGTCTGTCTAGTCTTGTCTGTCTAGTCTTGTCTGTCTAGTCTTGTCTGTCTAGTCTTGTCTGTCTAGTCTTGTCTGGCTAGTCTTGTCTGTCAAGTCTTGTCTGTCTAGTCTTGTCTGTCTAGTCTTGTCTGTCTAGTCTTGTCTGTCTAGTCTTGTCTGTCTAGTCTTGTCTGTCTAGTCTTGTCTGTCTAGTCTTGTCTGTCTAGTCTTGTCTGTCTAGTCTTGTCTGTCTAGTCTTGTCTGTCTAGTCTTGTCTGTCTAGTCTTGTCTGTCTAGTCTTGTCTGTCTAGTCTTGTCTGTCTAGTCTTGTCTGTCTAGTCTTGTCTGTCTAGTCTTGTCTGTCTAGTCTTGTCTGTCTAGTCTTGTCTGTCTAGTCTTGTCTGTCTAGTCTTGTCTGTCTAGTCTTGTCTGTCTAGTCTTGTCTGTCTAGTCTTGTCTGTCTAGTCTTGTCTGTCTAGTCTTGTCTGTCTAGTCTTGTCTGTCTAGTCTTGTCTGTCTAGTCTTGTCTGTCTAGTCTTGTCTGTCTAGTCTTGTCTGTCTAGTCTTGTCTGTCTAGTCTTGTCTGTCTAGTCTTGTCTGTCTAGTCTTGTCTGTCTAGTCTTGTCTGTCTAGTCTTGTCTGTCTAGTCTTGTCTGTCTAGTCTTGTCTGTCTAGTCTTGTCTGTCTAGTCTTGTCTGTCTAGTCTTGTCTGTCTAGTCTTGTCTGTCTAGTCTTGTCTGTCTAGTCTTGTCTGTCTAGTCTTGTCTGTCTAGTCTTGTCTGTCTAGTCTTGTCTGTCTAGTCTTGTCTGTCTAGTCTTGTCTGTCTAGTCTTGTCTGTCTAGTCTTGTCTGTCTAGTCTTGTCTGTCTAGTCTTGTCTGTCTGTCTAGTCTTGTCTGTCTAGTCTTGTCTGTCTAGTCTTGTCTGTCTAGTCTTGTCTGTCTAGTCTTGTCTGTCTAGTCTTGTCTGTCTAGTCTTGTCTGTCTAGTCTTGTCTGTCTAGTCTTGTCTGTCTAGTCTTGTCTGTCTAGTCTTGTCTGTCTGGTCTTGTCTGTCTAGTCTTGTCTGTCTAGTCTTGTCTGTCTAGTCTTGTCTGTCTAGTCTTGTCTGTCTAGTCTTGTCTGTCTAGTCTTGTCTCTCTAGTCTTGTCTGTCTAGTCTTGTCTGTCTAGTCTTGTCTCTCTAGTCTTGTCTGTCTAGTCTTGTCTGTCTAGTCTTGTCTGTCTAGTCTTGTCTGTCTAGTCTTGTCTGTCTAGTCTTGTCTGTCTAGTCTTGTCTGTCTAGTTTTGTCTGTCTAGTCTTGTCTGTCTAGTCTTGTCTGTCTAGTCTTGTCTGTCTAGTCTTGTCTGTCTAGTCTTGTCTGTCTAGTTTTGTCTGTCTAGTTTTGTCTGTCTAGTCTTGTCTGTCTAGTCTTGTCTGTCTAGTCTTGTCTGTCTAGTCTTGTCTGTCTAGTCTTGTCTGTCTAGTCTTGTCTGTCTAGTCTTGTCTGTCTAGTCTTGTCTGTCTAGTCTTGTCTGTCTAGTCTTGTCTGTCTAGTTTTGTCTGTCTAGTTTTGTCTGTCTAGTCTTGTCTGTCTAGTCTTGTCTGTCTAGTCTTGTCTGTCTAGTCTTGTCTGTCTAGTCTTGTCTGTCTAGTCTTGTCTGTCTAGTCTTGTCTGTCTAGTCTTGTCTGTCTAGTCTTGTCTGTCTAGTCTTGTCTGTCTAGTCTTGTCTGTCTAGTCTTGTCTGTCTAGTTTTGTCTGTCTAGTTTTGTCTGTCTAGTCTTGTCTGTCTAGTCTTGTCTGTCTAGTCTTGTCTGTCTAGTCTTGTCTGTCTAGTCTTGTCTGTCTAGTCTTGTCTGTCTAGTTTTGTCTGTCTAGTCTTGTCTGTCTAGTCTTCTCTGCCTAGTCTAGTCTGTCTAGTCTTGTCTGTCCAGTCTTGTCTGTCTAGTCTTGTCTGTCTAGTCTTGTCTGTCTAGTTTTGTCTGTCTAGTCTCGTCTATTTAGTCTTGTCTGTCTAGTCTTGTCTGTCTAGTCTTCTCTGCCTAGTCTAGTCTGTCTAGTCTTGTCTGTCTAGTCTTGTCTGTCTAGTCTTGTCTGTCTAGTCTTGTCTGTCTAGTCTTGTCTGTCTAGTTTTGTCTGTCTAGTTTTGTCTGTCTAGTCTTGTCTGTCTAGTCTTGTCTGTCTAGTCTTGTCTGTCTAGTCTTGTCTGTCTAGTCTTGTCTGTCTAGTCTTGTCTGTCTAGTCTTGTCTGTCTAGTTTTGTCTGTCTAGTTTTGTCTGTCTAGTCTTGTCTGTCTAGTCTTGTCTGTCTAGTCTTGTCTGTCTAGTTTTGTCTGTCTAGTTTTGTCTGTCTAGTCTTCTCTGCCTAGTCTAGTCTGTCTAGTCTTGTCTGTCTAGTCTTGTCTGTCTAGTCTTGTCTGTCTAGTCTTGTCTGTCTAGTCTTGTCTGTCTAGTCTTGTCTGTCTAGTCTTGTCTGTCTAGTCTTGTCTGTCTAGTCTTGTCTGTCTAGTCTTGTCTGTCTAGTCTTGTCTGTCTAGTCTTGTCTGTCTAGTCTTGTCTGTCTAGTCTTGTCTGTCTAGTCTTGTCTGTCTAGTCTTGTCTGTCTAGTCTTGTCTGTCTAGTCTTGTCTGTCTAGTCTTGTCTGTCTAGTCTTGTCTGTCTAGTCTCGTCTATTTAGTCTTGTCTGTCTAGTCTTGTCTGTCTAGTCTTGTTTGTCTAGTCTTGTCTGTTTAGTATTGTCTATCTAGTCTAGTCTGTCTAGTCTTATCCGTCCAGTCTTGTTTATCTAATCTTTAAATCTAGTTTTTCTTCTGAACTCCAACCTGTCTACATAAATATTTAATGAAAATACTTGCTAAACTAGATAAGATACAGGCGAGCGGCGAGGAATGCCGGGCGGGGCGGCGGGCGCCGCCGACGAAACGCAATTAAAAGTCCGCGGGGGGAGACCGGTCGTCGCATCCGCGCTCCGGGGTGAATAAGCGCCGCGACGCCCGGCCCCGCTTATCTGCGCTACGTGTAATACGGCGGGCGTCGCGCTATCTACAAGCAGTACTTACGTGTCTCCCCCTGCGTGCCATCACCGCCGCCTTATCGCCAAATAGAAACTTCCAGGGAGTTAGGTTTAATACCCTCCATCATTCGGCATATATGAAAATTGATAGATTGTAACAGATTTGATAGATAAGAATGAATAAATAAGATTAGATAGACTTGACAAGATTAGACTAGATATATGAGACTAGACAAACAAGACTAGACGGAGGAAGACTGGACATACAAACAGACTAGACAGACAAACAGACTAGGCGGACTAGACGCATTAGACGCACTAGACGGTGTAGACAGGCTAGACAGACTGATAGCAACAGGGTTTGACTTGTTGCAGTCAGACGACGTAAAGGTCACGTTTATTTTTAAACGCGATTCGATGTCTTTGTCCTAGGTCAAGTGAACTGAAAATAGAGGACATTCATGAAAATGTAGACTAGACTACGAAAAGTAGCCGAGACTAGAGAAATAAGACTATTTATACAAGACCAGTTAGACAATACTACACAGACAATAGTAGTTGTCTAATATAGGAGGACCCATAGTTCTTTCGAAAAGGCCTACTTTGGACCACGCTTGTTCAACTGTTGGGCTTTGACCTTTGCCCAGTATTGTCGCATCTTCAGCCTGTGTAATTCCTTTCTCTCTTCTGTCCAGGGGGTACCTTTCCTTCGAAGTTTTTCCTGAAATCCACTGACTTCCTTGGGTGCGTCACACAGACTGTCTGTTTTTGAGATCTGTTATTCCCAGTTCTTTAATAGCCTTCTCGGTCTATGTCAACCAAGTGGTACGAAGCTTTTTGTTTTGCCAGAAGGTGAACAGACGGTTGGTTAGTCGGTTTGGAGGCAATCTTGCAACGTGACCATAGAAAGGTACCCTTCTTTTCCTTTCACAGTCAGAAAGCATCTCAATATGTTCGTAGAGGTCAGAGTTAAGCCGCCTTGGGAATTCCCCATCTTCCTAGACTACATTATTAAAAAGACTCAACTAGACAGATGAGTCTGACTTTTTTATTTGCAAGAAAATACAGTACAGAATAAGTTAACCATTCTGGAGAGATCTTCTTTTAGACTTCCCGCGTCGCCCCGGAACTGCCATAAAGCATTACTTCGAGGAGAGCGTTTTCATATTTTGTTTTACTCAATTAATCGTTCAGGGATTTCCTTCATTGTTCTTCAGCCTCCTTTCCTCTCATAATCTCCCGTAGCATCTCTGTTATAGCGTCCCAGTCGTCTTTCGTCTGGAGGAGCAGTGCTGCCGCGTTTTCTTTCGTAACTTGCACTTGGCATTTATTGTGGGCAATACTTCTTATCTGATCCCACATCGGGCATTGGAGCAGAGTATGTTCTGGAGAATCCACCATCTCAGTTCCGCAATACCAACATTCATCGGTGTCACTCTTCCCAATTCTCTTCAGATATGTAGTGAACACGCCATGTCCAGTTAATGCTTGGGTTAAATGGTAGTCCAAGTCACCCTACTTCCTATTGCTCCACTTTCGAATATCTTTAATAAAGGTTTTTGTCCACCCTGTAAACTCTGTCCATTTTTGTTGCCAGGCATTCAACATTATTTCTCTTGCTTCCGATTTTGCAAGCCTCCCTCTCTCATGAATATATATATATATTCTTTCTTGGACGCGTATCTTAATAGGTGGTATTCCTGCAATTGCAAGTACGGCCATGGTGGAGGCGATCCTATAGGCCACTGCTACACGTATTGCTAACTTCCTATTAATACTCTCCATCATTCCCTCGTATCTTTTATGTCGTAGTGTCT
This sequence comes from Phosphuga atrata, assembly GCA_944588485.1. NCBI lineage: Eukaryota > Metazoa > Arthropoda > Insecta > Coleoptera > Silphidae > Phosphuga > Phosphuga atrata. The sequence goes on along the minus strand of OX155908.1, from coordinate 11,257,864 downwards.
GAGCCCATATAAGCGCCCCGTATAAAAGTATAGAAGAGACTACATGCGCAAGTATTCTAAATATTAGGCATCCAATATTAGGCCCTCCAATATTAGGCATAATTCTTGCTAGAGCCATCAGAGTAGTGTTAGCCTTCTCGCATGTCTTCTTAATATGTGTGGTCATTCTAATATCTTTGTCCACGTGTATCCCCATATATTTAAGAGATTTTACGCTCTGAACCAGCGTTCCTTCTATTTCAGTTGTTAGGCTGCGCATCTTGTATCGCCCGGCTAGGAGGACCATCTCTGTTTTTTTAAGGGCGAGCTTGACACCCATTTCCCTCAATTCCTGCCTGATTTTGTTAACAGCATGTCCTACGCGATCTTCCAGGATCTGTGGTGTCCGAGCAGATACCACAACGGCAAGGTCGTCTGCATATGCTACCACTGTTACATCCGTTTGTACATTTGTTCTTAATATTTTATCGTAAAATACAAGCCATAATATTGGACCGAGGACGGATCCTTACGGCACCCTACAAGTGGTCCTTCTACGTGCCCCACCAGTAGTTACAATATATCTATTAGAGAGATAGGACTGGATAATTTTGAGTAGGTATCCACTAACCTCTGCATTTCTTAGTGCGCAGATTATGTTTTCCCAAGGGACAGAGTTGAAAGCATTTTCAATATCCAGCGTGACCATTGCGCAGTATTCTCTATTTTTAAATGCCTTCTTCTTTATCTTTTCTGGTACTTCCATTACTTTCCTCAATGCATGGATAGTGGAGCTACCTGTCCTGAAGGCAAATTGGTTTTCATGAAGAGTCTTTTTCTGCTCTAATTCCATCTCTAGTCTGTTTTTTATCAGTATTTCGAAAAGCTTCCCTGTAGCGTCTAATAGGCATATTGGCCTGTACGTAGTCGGTGCTAGGGGATCCTTTTGAGGCTTTTTAATAAGTGTCAATCTAGCTGTCTTCCACGTGTCCGGAAAGATACCTTGGGTAAGGCAGAGGTTCATAACCTTTGCAAAGATCGTCGGGTTGTTCATGGCGACGGCTTTGATTATCTCCGGTGGAATGTGATCGGGGCCGCTTGCTTTCTTTGGTCTGAGTTTAGCAGCCGCTACTGTGATATCGGCTGGTTCGAAGGGTATTATCTCCTCCTCGTGTACCGTTACTTCCGGCCACTCTTGAACTGGATGACTTGGAAAGAGCTTACTGACTTGATTCAGAGTTTCAGCGTCCGTCAGGGTTGTTCCACATTTGATTCCACAAATTTAATTTATTTTGGACAATCTGGTAGGCCTTTCCCCAGATGTCGTTCTCCAGTTCATTACATAGTTGTTTCCAGGCTTCTTTTTTCTCTTTACTGATGGCCAGTTTAAGTTCGTGTCGGGCCTTTCTGTATGCTTCATGGGCTACCTCTTTATGTGCAGAGTCTCCAGCTGTTTTATTTATTCTAACTAATAGTCTTCTATTATGTAGACAGTTGAGTCTAGACGAACAAGAATATACAGACTAGTATAGACTGGATTACTACTATTAACTAAATAGACAAGGCTATACTGACGTGATAAACACTAGATTTGATGATTTGATTTTATAAGATTTGATAGATAATAGTCTTGTCTTGCACTAGACCAGATTAAACAGATAAGATGAGAATGACAAGGCTAGACAAACAAGAAATAAATTAGCAATTAGTTTTAAGTGTAAATTATTTATCTAATATATTCAAGGCACACAGTCGCATTCTGCATACAAGTGGGACGTTGTTTTGTTTCCTCCCTTTAGTATATTCCTTTGCATTCGGCGAGGTCGAGCGGCGAGGGATGGGGATTTAGTTGGACTTAATGAGACGGGCGGCGGAGTAGGTCAACAAGCGCATGCGGAAAGCGTTCTCGCCGATATTTAATTAATCCCGCAACGAGATTCCGACATTAGCGATAGAGCTTTATGCTAATTCCTCCTGTTGATTCAAACTAAACAGACAAGATTAGATATACAGACGAGACAGACAAGTATATTCAGACAAGAAGTATATACAAGACAAGTATAGAAAGGCAAGACTAGGCAGATAAGACTAGACAAACAAGACTTTTCTTTGGGGTGGGGATGTAGCAAGCCCGATAGACGTTAACTTGTCAAGTGCCCCCCTGAATCACGAGGATCTTGGTACCGCTATAAACATTTCCTCAAGATGTCGCTGTATATGCCTTAAAGTACTTGTCCATTCCTACATCCCCCATTAACATCAGTGTATAGGGGTTCAGAATTTATTTCTATCAATGTCTTGTTTCGTTCTTTCGTCCTTGTCTTTACCGCTGATTATGTTTTGTAACATCTCCTCGGAGTACGCCCAGTCGGTAGGCGATCTAAGCATTATATCAGCTAATGTTGTCACTTTTAGTTCGGATCGTGTCTGGTTTATCCATATATCTCTCTCTGGGGCCCATAGATCGCACTCAAAAATAGTGTGCTGGACACTGTCTGTACAGCCACAGTATATGCACAGATTGTCTGCTGTGCTGCCGATGTGGCAGGTGTATTCTTTAAAAGAGCTATGGCCGCTGAGTGTGGTGGGTGGGAGTGGGTTATATAATAGCTAACCTCCCCGTGTTGTCTTGTAGCCCATGGTTCTATCTGTGGGATAAGAAACCTAGTCCACGACCCGAATTTAGCATTGCTTCACATTCGTTGCCATTTTTCAAACGTTTGCGCCCCAGCGTGTTTTCTCCTTTCCTTCTTGTTTGTCATTGTTAGGTCGTTTCTTGCTTTATGAAGCAGCACTCCTTCCTCGATGGTATACTCTATTGGCGGGATACCAGCTATCACAAGTACAGCATCTCTTGATATCGTCCTATACGCACTGCACACTCTTATTGCTATTTTGCGCTGGAGAGAAGTTAGCATTTTCCTTATGCTAGATTTTTCTATGGCGTTAGCCCATACCGGAGCGCCACACAAGATGGTAGAGTGAACTACGGCAGCTAGCATTCTTATTTTGCTGCTTTTTGGAATATACGCCTACTTTTGGCATTAATTTTTCTAAGGCCTTGGTTATTTTAGCAGCTTAGTCGTCTCCTGTTTGATGTGCTCTTTGAATGATAGTTTCATAGCGTGTCAATAATTATCCCCAGATATTTTATAAATTCTTTAGGGATTATTGTCTCTCCTTTCACTTTAAATTTTATAGGTCCTATCTTCCTTTGGCCCGTAAGGAGAACAGCTTCTGTTTTCTCCGCTGCCAATTTAAGCCTTTTGTCCTCCAGCCAGTTACCCTCAATTTTGATATCCATGTTAGCCCTATCCATCAACTCATACTCTGTCCTTCCGGTTGCCACAATGGCTAAGTCATCAGCTAAGCCAACAATTTCTATGCCGTAGGGTAGTCTTAGCCTTAGTACGCCATCATATAAAATGTTCTAAAGCGTAGGGCCCATAACGGAAACCTGCGGCATACCACTGGTTACCTAGCATTCTGCGGATTCTCCGCCTGTTTCTATTATTATTTTTCTGTTAGATAGGTAGCTGCCATTAAGGCGCAAGATGTACGGGGAAATTTTTCTTTTTTGAAGCTCTGTCATAATATCTCTCCTGGCTGCCGAATTGAAGGCATTTTGAACATCTAATGTTATGAGCGCACTCATCTTCTTTGTTCTCTGTGTGCCAGCTGAAAGTTTTTTGTTGGCTTCTAAGACCCTCAAAACAGCATCTATGGTAGACCGTCCCTCTTGAAACCCATACTGCCTATCTGAAAGTTTTTGCATTATTTTAGTTCTTCCTATAGTCTTGAGAGCAGTAACTGTTCCAGTAGTTTCCCTGTTACATCAAGTAAACATATTGGATGCAATGAGGAAGGTAGGTATGTGGGTTTATTCCCTTTTCTAAGTAGAACCAGCTTTGCCTTTCTCCAACTTTCTGGAAATTTGACGTCTGCCATGATTTTGTTCGAAGTTTTCAGGACGACTTCTGGATGCATATTTGATGCAATTTTTATGGCTTCTGGTGGGAGGATATCTAGTCCTGGCGATCTACCATTTTTTAGGCATTTGCTGGCCCTATTTAGTTCTTCTGCTGTGAATTCTGGTATTTCTTTAACTGCTGGTAGTTTCAACGGTAGTTGCTCGTTGCTGGGAATAGCACCTCCATAACTTCCAATGACTTCTCCATTGTTAAATGGACATTCGGATGCCTCAGATTTAGCTCCCTGGTGACAATTGCATAAGCATCCCCCAGACATTTTCGTCTATTTTGTCGCAGAGTTCCCGCTAGTGGTCTCTTTTTGCCCTATTAATTTCTATTCGCAGTTCTTTTTTGCGGCAGCGTAGGCATTTCTATATACTGCATCTTTGTCTCCCATTATTTTTTTCTTACGCTGGTAAGTTCGTCTTGCTAATATGCAAGTAGCCCTAAGTTTGGCAATGTTCTCATTCCACCAATATACCTCTTTTTTTTCCCCTGTTTCTTTTTTGATCTGAGGATAGCATCGCAGGTTTTTTGCAGGCTTAATATGAGTCTTTCCGGTGTACATTCGTTTGTTTTTCCAATTTGCTCTACAAACCTGTTAGAAAATTCCTCTACTATTATGTTTTTGATATGCCATCCCTTGTAGACTTTATATTTGGGCAGGGGATCAGGATATCTTTTTTGTATCTGGTAGACAAACAAGACTAGGCCGACAAGACTAGACAGACAAGACTAGACCGTAAGACTAGACCGACAAGACAAGGCAGACAAGACTATACAGACAAGACTAGACAGACAGGACTAGAAACATACACGACTAGACAGGCAAGACTAGACAGACAAGACTAGACAGACAAGACTAGACAGACAAGACTAGACAGACAAGACTAGACAGACAAGACTAGACAGACAAGACTAGACAGACAAGACTAGACAGACAAGACTAGACAGACAAGACTAGACAGACAAGACTAGACAGACAAGACTAGACAGACAAGACTAGACAGACAAGACTAGACAGACAAGACTAGACAGACAAGACTAGACAGACAAGACTAGACAGACAAGACTAGACAGACAAGACTAGACAGACAAGACTAGACAGACAAGACTAGACAGACAAGACTAGACAGACAAGACTAGACAGACAAGACTAGACAGACAAGACTAGACAGACAAGACTAGACAAACAAGACTAGACAGACAAGACTAGACAGACAAGACTAGACAGACAAGACTAGACAGACAAGACTAGACAGACAAGACTAGACAGACAAGACTAGACAGACAAGACTAGACAGACAAGACTAGACAGAGAAGACTAGACAGACAAGACTAGACAGACAAGACTAGACATACAAGACTAGACAGACAAGACTAGACAGACAAGACTAGACAGACAAGACTAGACAGACAAGACTAGACAGACAAGACTAGACAGACAAGACTAGACAGACAAGACTAGACTGACAAGACTAGACAGACAAGACTAGACAGACAAGACTAGACAGACAAGACTAGACTGACAAGACTAGACAGACAAGACTAGACAGACAATACTAGACAGACAAGACTAGGCAGATAAGACTAGACAGACAAGACTAGACAGACAAGACTAGACAGACAAGACTAGACAGTCAATACTAGACAGACAAGACTAGACAGACAAGACTAGACAGACAATACTAGACAGACAAGACTAGGCAGATAAAACTAGGCAGACAAGACTAGACAGACAAGACTAGACATACAAGACTAGACAGACAAGACTAGACAGACAAGACTAGACAGACAAGACTAGACAGACAAGACTAGACAGACAAGACTAGACAGACAAGACTAGACAGACAAGACTAGACAGACAAGACTAGACTGACAAGACTAGACAGACAAGACTAGACAGACAAGACTAGACAGACAAGACTAGACAGACAAGACTAGACAGACAAGACTAGACAGACAAGACTAGACAGACAAGACTAAACAGACAAGACTAGACAGACAAGACTAGACAGACAAGACTAGACAGACAAGACTAGACAGACAAGACTAGACATACAAGACTAGACAGACAAGACTAGACAGACAAGACTAGACAGACAAGACTAGACAGACAAGACTAGACAGACAAGACTAGACAGACAAGACTAGACAGACAAGACTAGACAGACAAGACTAGACTGACAAGACTAGACAGACAAGACTAGACAGACAAGACTAGACAGACAAGACTAGACAGATAAGACTAGACAGACAAGACTAGACTGACAAGACTAGACAGACAAGACTAGACAGACAATACTAGACAGACAAGACTAGGCAGATAAGACTAGACAGACAAGACTAGACAGACAAGACTAGACAGACAATACTAGACAGACAAGACTAGAATATATTGAATATATTATAAATAATTCAATAAAATATGGAGTTTTTCCAAAGAAGCTAAAACATGCTGTTATAACACCCGTCTTCAAGAAAGGAGACAAAACATTTATAGAGAACTATAGACCTATAAGTTTGCTGTCGTCATTTTCGAAAATATTCGAGAAAATAGTTGCTAATAGGACTATAGATTTTCTAAAATGCTATAAATTACTGAATGACACCCAACATGGGTATATCGAGAAACGTAATATAGAAACAGCTTGCTTTTATTTTATTAATAAAATCCTAGAACACCTTGAAAGTCGTGAGATTCCCTGTGGTATCCTAATTGACCTATCAAAAGCCTATGATACAGTGAACCATGATATCTTACTATACAAACTAGATAGGTATGGGATTAGAGGTGTAGCTCTCAACTGGTTTAGATCATACCTAATGGGTAGAACCCAACAAACAAAATTAAAAGCAGAATGTGGTCACTCTAAATCAAGTATCACAAACACAACAATTGGGGTGCCGCAGGGGAGTATATTAGGGCCGTTATTGTTTCTAATATACCTGAATGATTTGCCGTTGGCTCTAAGTAACACATCATTTAATATTTTGAATTATGCGGATGACACGACGCTACTCATAGCAAACAAGAACTTAGCAGAAGTTAGTCGAAATGCAAATGATGCGTTAAATTTAATAAAAGATTGGTTAGTCAAAAATAAACTAATAATAAATGAACAAAAAACGAATATAATAATTTTTAGAACAAATAGATCCCTCCTAGACGATCCCGATCCTGTTTTGAATAGATCCTCAATCTTAAAACTGTACTTCCATACTCCAATATGAGAAAACGCAAGGTGGTCGTCACCTTTGTTGATTTTAGGAAGGCCTACGATTCCATTGATAGAGAAACGCTTAACAAAGTACTCCAGGAACTAGGGCTTGCAAATATGAGCCAAAGCTTCCGTGTCTACTTAGTACTTGTGTTAAGTGGTAGTTAACTTCGCCATGAGTGCGCTTCAGCCATGGCTCATTTTCTGGGATGTGAGTTCTGGTCCAGTTCCCTTCCTTGGCGTCGTTCCACCGTTTCTGCCATCTGCTTATGAGTGCGCTTCTGCGTCGAGACCTCCCTTCTGTATTTGTGCTTTGGTTGCTGGCCCGTTCCTCAGCCGTTAGGTCAATCGGTGGGACAGCCGCTATAACTTATATTTGCGCCATATTTGACACCGTGCGATAAGCATATGTTTATTAACATGCTGCGTTGTGTTTTTATTAGTCTGTTTTTGTTTGTGGCTGCATGTACTCCACCCAGGCCGGTATAGCGTAGAGGAGGATTGAATTAACCACTTCATTTAGTAGCCTTTTTGAATACATATTTGGGCCATTTATTCTGGGCATCAACTTACGAAGTGCTGTACCTGCACGTTTGGCTTTCACTGTTACATTTTGGACGTGCCTGCTCCAGGAAAGCCGCTGATCGATATGAACGCCGAGGTATTTCATTGTCGGTGTCGCGGGAACCAGCCTACCTATAATGTTGACAGACATGGGTTCAATCCTCTTGCGGCCCGTTAGTGCAATGACCTCAGACTTTTCTGGAGCTATTTGTAGTTCGTTTATCTCCATCCATGTATGTATCGCTTTTATTGCAGATTCGGCCCTCGCTACTACAGCCTTCTCGTTTGTGTCAACTGACACCACAATTAGGTTGTCGGTAAATGCGATCAGTCTACAGCCTCTCAGGTCGTTCATTTTTATCAGGTCCAAGACGCCATCGTATAGGATGTTCCACAACAGCGGTCCGAGAACCGACCCCTGGGGAATACCGCAAGACGGTATTTTGAGGGTCCTGTCCGTAAAATAGCTTTTGATTAAATCAATAAGATAGGCAGATACCCTTTGCCGTCGAGTGCATCAACGTGCATGCATGATGCATCAAGTGCATCCACGATTTTCCGCCAAAGCACAGTGTTGAATGCATTTTTTACATCTAGCGCGACCGCTAAGCATATCTTTCCGTATCTTCTTTTTCCCAGGTTAGCACAACGGGCAATGTTCATCACCTCCTGGATGGCGTGAGTTGTCGACCTTCCCTCTCGGAACACATACTGGAATGTTGATAGTCCCCCATGCAGATCGAGTTCCTGGCTTATCCTCGTGGCTATTATTCGTTCGAAGAGCTTGCCGATGGTGTCTAGTTGGCAGATTGAGCGAAATGATGTAGCGGGGGCTTACCAGGTTTAGTTACCTTTTTAGTTACTTGTGCGGATGACGGCGTTAAACATATCTGCAAGCAGCTCCTTTTGCTGGAGGGCAGCCAGCAGTGTCACCTCCGGTGGAATGCCATCTGGGCCTGGAGCTTTGTTGGATTTTATTCTCTGGACTGCTTCCGCGATTTCTTTGCTTGTAATTTCTGGTGGTACAGTGTCCCCAGATTCCATCTCCCAGGAAATCAATTGATTTTGCGGAAACAGCTCTTCAGCGGCTTTAAGTTTGCTCTTCGTGTTAAGATTCGGTGTGGTGCGTATGCCCATTGTTTTACACACTATCTTATAACCGTTTCCCCAAACATCGCCATTTACAGCATGCATGGTATTTTCCCAACAAGCTAACTTTGCTTTTTTAATGCTGATCCTCAGCTCTTTCCTTGCCTTGGCGTATACTGCATGGTTGTTTTCTATTTGTAAAGGATCTACATTATGAGTTGCTTTAAGTCTTTTCCCGACGCAGACTTTCCGAAGAGTCGTGATTTCCTGGTTCCACCAGTAGACGTCTTTTCTTCGGTTCTCTCCAGGTCTCGATAGGACGGCGGCACAGGTTCTATATAAAGTCGCAGTGATTGTAGGCACATCGGATAGCTCTATCTTGTTGAGCTCCAACTGGAGACTTTCCTTGACTGCGTCCTCTTTATGGGGTTTATACCTCCACATAATTACTGCGCTCAAGTTTTTGATCAGTGATCGTTGTTGCCTGGGGTTTATGGCGAGATCAAATGTGATAAGCTGGTGGTTGCTCAGTGTTTCCTCCTGAAGAACCTGCCAGTTTTTTACATTATCGGTCAAGTCCGCTGTAGAGAAAGTCACATCTATTGTGCTTTGGCTTTTGCCGCGAATGTATGTGGCTGCGTTGCCCATGTTGGCAGTAACAAGGTCGAGTGATGCTAGCCAGTCCTTGAGGATGGATCCTCTTGCATCTTCGTACTTGAACCCCCAGAGTGGGCTATTCGAGTTGAAATCTCCAGAAATGATATTTGGGCCATTTTGGTTTCGGATAGTCTAAGATCGTATACATGGAGATGCAGACTGGACAGACTAATTGAAGGAGCGGACATCGTAAGGCATGTAAAGGCACTACGGTTACAATGGTTTGGACATGTTATGCGTATGGAAAGTACCCGAGGACCTAAAATACTGACGAACTGGAGTCCACATAAAAGAAGAGCTCGAGGTAGACCACGTAAGAGATAACGAGATGACTGCATTGACGACCTAAAGATATTAGGTGTGAGAAACTGGCTGCAATTGGTTAACAGCAGCGAGAGATGGCAACTCAAGCCAAGGCGCACCCAGGGCTGTAGAGCTATAGAAGAAGTGAAGTCTCAGATAGTTTGTTTCGGTGGTCCTCAAATTCGCTCTTGGTGATGTTTGGTGACACGTAGCACGATTAGATTGTGACACCCGCTACCTCGCACCAGGATGATCCATTGCCGCTACCGTAGGTTGTTGGTATGTTGTACAATCTGACGGCGCTGTCGGCCTGGGCTTCTACTGCCCAGGCGTTGTTCCTCACGTGATGTTTATTTGGCACCGTTACCAGTAGCACGTCAGCTTTGTATTTGGACCTATTTCGATAAAGTAGGTCCTGAACTTCGCGGCATCTGTTTAAGTTAAGTTGCAGGAACTTGATCAAAGTTGCGTCTTGCTTCCGCTAGGGCTTTTTTGCAGGCGGGGCAATTTCCCCAGTTCGCCCGATGTCCATGGATCTCACATACAGGGCAATACTCTTCGCCCTTGCAGTCCTCTGCAATGTGTCCTTCCTGTCCAGTGCAGTCCCTCGCCAGGCGTCCATACAGCCAGCAACTCTGACATTTTGTTAGGTTGAGTCTCTTTTGGATTTTGCACTCGAGCATTCCTATGATGATCTTACCTTTTTTGATAAGGGTGCTTGCATGTTCCTCCGGCAGTAGAACAGTTGCAGCCTGACTATCGGCATAGGTCATAGATCGTTATTTCCAGGTTAGAGTCGCCTAGCGCGCTTTTTATTGCGCTTGTAATCTCGGCCTTGGTCGTGACAGCGTCCATTCCCTTTATGTGGAGAACGGTGTCGTCAGAAATGACACGTATCTCGAGTTCCGGGCGCTTTCCTTTGATGTAATCTAAGGGTCCGACAATTTTTACCTCTTACTTCCAGGAGGAGGTCCCCTGTTTTAGCCACCTTCTTGACTTTAGTTATCGAAACTTCTGGAAGGTTAGGGTCGACCTCTGCCCTGACCATTTTTAGTAGCTCTGTGTAGGCACTTTCATCGGCCTGTATAATAACGGCCTATGTGGTCCTTCTGTCGTTTGTCCTTGGAAGTGGGCTCTTGGTTTAGGGTTGCGGAGCTCTTTTTAGAATCTCGGATCAAGTGGACTGCTGTGCCTGGGTCGTTCCCATAGCAGGCTGTGGTTTTTGGGGGCAGGAGACTAATAGTTATATCCGAGCTAGCGAATATATATTCCAGGATTTGTTTTGCCGTGGGCCAGTCCTCGGTTCTCGTCTTATGGATCTCCAGATTTTTTTATCCATTTTTCTCCATGGTGGTCCTTAGCGCCGTAGTACAGTCAAAGAGGTCCTGAGACGCACCCTGATTGAAAAACCCCAAAGGAAAGGTACCCCCTGGATAGAAGAGAGAAAAGAGTTACACCGGCAGAAGATGCGACAATTCTAGGCAAAGCCCAACATTTGAACAAACGTGGTCCAAAGTTGGTCTATTCGAAAGAAGAAGAAGGAGAAGGGTTGTGAAATGCGTAAGAGATTAAGTGTCGGACCTTTGTTGCAATTATGCTAGATTTTATTTCTGGGAATTTTTGATTACATTCGAGACAATGGTTTGATAAAGAACTAGTGTCTTTTTTCAGACGAAAAACGCGAGTTCTGAAAACCTTGTTGAAAAAGGTCCAGTCCTGTCTGACTTATGTACACGCTATTGCATTCGGAACAATGAATTTCGTATACGCCGGACCTTTTGAGGGGGTCGATTTTGTCTTTAGCATTAAACAATATGTGGGACAACTTTGTGGAGGGTTTAAATGCTACTTGAAGATTTTGCTTTCGAAGGATATTTGCGGTTTGTTCGCTTGTTTTTTTGTACGGTCAAGGAACCCCCGTCAGGAACGAAGTTCCTCGCGCATTTTTTAACTCCGAATGTAATTCGAAATAAAATCTGCATATTTCATAGAATCTGCATACAATATGTTCATTTGCATACAATATGTGTGAACATATGTCACTAGAACTCATTATAGAAATATACACTGAGTGAAAGAGACAGCGCGCGGTATAGAAATATACTCTGAGAGAAAGAGAAAAGCGTATAGTCGACACGTTTTCTGCCGAGTCACTCATACCGAGAGACCTCCGTAAAGGAACTTTTGTTAGAAAAATTACATTTGGTTTGATTTCATTTGACTAATGGTTCAATAATAGTCTAGGATGAAATTTGTGACAAATTTATAAATAAATTGATTGGTAGACATAATTTATTGATTCTCTTACATATTTATCACCAATAATTTTATTAATCGAGTTTTTTTAGAGACATTATTTTTATTTGGGTGTCCCCAAGGTTTCAATATTTGGTCCCTACATACAGGAAGTTGCCAATAACACGCTCATTGCATACAAATTTACATTTCTATCCAGACGATCGAGGACTATTCAAGACTGGAGCTGCAACAGACAGCGTTCGATAAAGAATGGTAAGTCTAAATACGAGTTAGAATAGTCAACAGTAGCCAGGACTATACAAGAATAGGGAAGATTAGATAGGAACAGAACATGCCAGACAAGGCTGGATGGGACTAAATTAAGGTAACCAGATTTTGATGTTGATAAAGCGGTACAAAATCCTCAAATTGTGAGAAAAAAATGTTTCATGTCAAAAGAAAGGCAACAGGAAAAATCTGAAAAACTTAAAGTTGCAGTCAGACTATATAAGCGCTTTCAGAAAGAAAGACTCCTTTACATTATGAAAATGAAACTTGCATAGGTTGCCTGCTCGTGAAAGCACTTTCAAATACTCTTCGACAAAACTTGATACGACTAGACAATACTTTTTTTTCAGTATTGGAGGGGGAAATGCTTTATGCACATCATGTAGATTGTAGATTGTAGATATGGTGGTGACGACTTGTACTGCGACCTTTATATATCTATTGTACCCCACCCTCCTCCTCCAAGTGTTGGTGTACTTGCCCATTTAGAGCGCCTCCTCTAATCCTGACTCCTTTAGGAATCTCAGGATCTGGGTGGGATTCAAGGCCTGCAGCTCCTCTGTGTTCAAGCAGTGAGCCCCAAGGTACAGCTGTCTCTTGCGGAGTAATGCTCCGCAGTCTTTGAGCAGATGTATGGGGGTTTCCTCTGCTGAGCCACAGAATCTGCATCTATCATCCTCCTCTAGGCCTAGCGCCTTGAGATGTTTCCTAAGTCTGCAGTGTCCCGTCAGGACTCCTGTCAGAATTCTGAGCTTGTTCCTGCTTAGTTTCAGGCAAGCTTTAGTTCTCTTCTGGTTGAAAGATCCCAGCATCACTTTGGATTGCCTTAGCCCTGGAAGTTCTTCCCAGGTTTTCATCCATTTTCCTCTTATTTCTTCATCTAAACTTTTGCGGATGGTGTTCACGCTCATGCCGCAAAAGGGTTCCGGACCTATAAAGGGGCTACTGGATCCCTTGTTTGCTAGGTGATCGGCTTCTTCGTTTCCGTCTATACCAGTGTGTCCTGGTACCCAGTATAGCGTTACTTTATTATCCCTGCCAAGCTTGTTCAGCTTCCCCACACAGTCCCATACCAGTTTGGATCTGATGGTGTATGAGCTAATGGCCTTGATGGCTGCTTGGCTATCTGACAGGATAGCAATTCGTTTTTTGCGGTAATTCCTGTCGAGGTTAAACTGTGCACATCTTTCGATTGCGTGTACCTCTGCTTGGAAGATACTTGGGGATGTTCCCATGGATTCGGAGTATCTGGTACGAGGTCCAAACACTCCTGCACCAGTTCCTTCCTTTGTCTTCGAACCATCTGTATACCACTTGATGGCATTTTGCTCTATGTGGTATGCTAAGGATTCGTCGCTCCAATCGGCTTTACTACTACACATTGCTGTGTAGTTTTTCTCGAAGTGGTATTTGCATACCATTTCGTCCTTTGGTATTTCCAGCCAGGGGATCTTGGCAGCGAGGCTGTTTCGGTCTCTGCTCCCGATTATTTTACCTCTGCCCATTCCTTCCTTGCTGAACCTTACGATCGCCGATCTGGCGGCGCTCTCCACCACAAGGTGCAGCGGAGTCAGATCCAGCAGCAGCTCCAATGCTGCTGTCGGACACGACCCCATCGCTCCCGTGATGCAGACACACGCCAGTCTTTGAATCTTCTCAAGCTGTTTCCTCATAGAGGCCAGCTTGATTCTACTTCCCCACGCAACCGCCCCATAAGTGATTGCAGGTCTCACTATCATGGTGTACATCCATCGCAGGATAGTGGGGTTACAACACCACGTTTTTCCTGCTAAATTTCTGCACACCATTAGGGCGCGTTTTGGCTTTACCTACCACTGCCTCAGCGTGTCTATTCCATAGGAGTTTGCTATCTAGTGTGATACCCAGATACCTTATCTCCTGTTGGTATTCTACTGCCTTCCCATCTATGAGTATGGGATGCAGGCAGTTTAGTTTTCTCCTTCTAGTAAATTGTATCACCGTGGTTTTGCTCGGGTTGAGTCTCAATCCCACTGTTTGACACCATCTACTAGTTACTTTGAGGCCTCTCTGAACAATTTCACAGAGCGTTCCCTCAAATTTTCCTCTGGCCATTATGACTATGTCATCGGCGTAACCTTGACATTTGATGTCTAGGTTGTTTAGCCTAACCAGTAGTTCATCAACTACCAGGCTCCACATCAGCGGTGATAGTACACCTCCCTGTGGGCACCCTCGAGTTGTGGAGATCTTAATGGTATCTCTTCCCACTTGTGTCTCCGCTACTCTAGTTCTCAGCATTTCTCCCATCCACTTTGAGATAGTGCTGTCGATACTCCTTCTCTCGAGGGCCGCCTTGACAGCCTCGTGTGAGGTGTTGTCAAAAGCTCCCTCTATATCCAAGAAGGCACATATCGCTACTTCCTTTGTCTCTAGTGCTGCTTCTATTTCATTTGTCAGCTGATACAGGGCGGTTTCTGTGGATTTCCCTGCTCTGTAAGCATGCTGACTCTTGTGTAGTGGTGTACCTACCAGCACCATAGTCCTAAGGTAATTATCAATCACCTTCTCCATTGTCTTTAACATAAAAGATGTTAGACTAATGGGTCTAAAAGACTTCGGTTGAGTGGTGTCTTTCTTTCCCACCTTCGGTATAAATACCACCTTAGCCCTTCTCCATAGCTCCGGTATATATCCGAGCGCTAAACTACTTCTAAAAATATTTAGAAGATACGGCATTAGTTCTCTCTCTCCCTTTTGTAGGAAGGCAGGAACTAGTCCGTCCACACCTGGGGCCTTAAAAGGCTGGAAAGTGCCGATAGCCCATCTGATTCGGTTTTCCGTACATATGGACGCTGCCCATCATACGTGTCTGGTAGTGTGGGAGTCTCCAGTAGCCTGGCATACCCACTAAAAACCCCTCCTTGCCTGTTACCACCGCCCGGTTCCGTTTTCCACATTATTCTCGGGTAGACGCCGGCTGTTTCTTTGTTGTTCTTTCATGTCCTATCTTTGGCTCCTGCTTTTTCGTCTGTTTCGTTTTGTTTCATGACTTTTTCCATGAAAGTTTTCGATGCTTCCCAATTTTCTTTTCTATCTAACATTTTTTGGACAAGGTTTTCGCTATTTATTTCTCCTATTATTATTCTGAGCTCCGTTCTTTCTCTTTCGAAGCTTGGGCATTTAAACAATGTATGCTCTGCTGTGTCTGCTTCTCTGTCGTACAGGCAGGTGTCTGTCTGTCTTCTATTGATTCTCTTCAGGTATGCCATGAAGCAGCCGTGTCCTGTGAAGAGTTGCGTCATGTAATATGTTATATATCCGTGTTTTCTTGTGCTCCATGCTTTTAAGTTCCGTATAAGTGTTTTGGTCCATTGAGATTTGTCTTGGAGATTTTTCCAGCTAATTTGCCATGCTTCGAGGGTGTTTTCGCGCTCCTCTTGCATTATCATTGTTTTGTGCGCTTTTATTTCTCGTGGAACTTGTGTTTGTATCGCTGTGATTCGTTTTTCTATCTGCGATCTTTCCTTGATCAGGAGTTCTATTGGTATAACTCCCGCACATGCCGTTGCTGCTTCTGCCGATATCGTTCTGTATGCGCATATTACTCTTAAGAGGGTTCTTCTTTGGCAAATTTTTAGCTTTTCTCTATATTTTATTTTTTGCAGGCCTTTTTCCCACATAGTTGCCGTGTATAGTAGGATGGACTGCGTTGTCAGTGCCAGTACTCTTCTTTTGAAGAAGTTTGGACCACCAAGGTTTGGCAGTACTGCTGAAAGTGCTTTTGTAGCTGTGTCCGCTTTGTCTATTGCGTATTTTATATGCTTGCCTAAAGTCATTCCGTAGTCTAGGACTACACCTTGCTATTCGCTACTTAGATACTTAGATACTTGCTATTTCGCTACTTAGATACTTGCATTCGCTCGTTGGTTTGATTTCATGGTCTCCAAAATGAACTATTATTTCTCTACGTTTCTTGTAGCTGTTTGAGAAAACGACTGCTGTGGTTTTTTCAGGTGCAACTTCAAGTTTGTTTGTTTCCATCCATTGGCTTATGCATCTCAGAGTACGTTCGGCTTTTCTTATAATATCTGCGGTTGTTTCACCTTTTATGCATGCGCATAAGTCCTCTGAAAACGCATACAGTTTAATCTGGTCCGTCTGGGGCAGGTCGAGTACGTCGTCATATAAAATATTCCACAGGGTGGGACCTAGCACCGATCCCTGTGGGGCGTCGGCGCGTACCGTTTTTGTAAGTCCCTTTTCTATTTCTATTTGCCTTTCTTCGAAGTAGGATCTATATTATATCTATTAAGTAGGAGTCGCTTCCTCGGTTTATTAGTTTGTTTATTGTTATTTTCCACGAGGCGTTGTTGAATGCATTTCTGATATCGAAAAAGATAGCAAGTGTTGTTGTTTTTGAACTTCCTCTTTCGATGAACTGTTTTATGGCGTTGATTGTGGAGCGTCCTTTTCGGAATCCATATTGTTTTTCGTTTAGTCCTCCTTTTCCCTCCAGGTTCTTTTTGAGTCTCGTTTATTATAGTTTCGAACAGCTTCCCGATTACATCTAGTAGACATATTAGCCTGTATTTTAGTTTGTCATTAGTCCGCACTTTTCTTTGGTTTTGGTATGAGCACAAGTTTAGCAGTCTTCCAATGTATTAGGAAGACTCTGTCTTCTAGACACTTGTTTAGTATCTGCATGATTTCGTTTTTGAGTTGCTCAGCTATAGTTTTAACCACTTCCGGAGGAATTCCGTCGGGTCCAGGTGCTTCCTTTGTCTTTATGCGGTGTATTGCATAGGTATTCTTCCGTCTTCCATTCGCTGTACATGACCAGCCCACTGTAGCTTTCGCAGTTTGATGAGAGTGGAGACTTCTGGGTCCTCAAAAATAGCATACAATTCCTTATTGTACCGAATTCGCCATGCGCCTTGTTCTCTCACCGGTCCGAGGATTCGTCGCAATACCTTTCTTTCAAAAGCATTGAAAGCATTGACCATTTTTTCTGATGCCTGTATAAAGGTCCACGTTTCACTGCCATAGCAGAGTACAGGTCTTATTATTGTTTTGTAGATTCGCAGCTTCGTTTTTCTGTGCACGTCTTTACATTTGATTATAGGAAGTACCGAATAATATGTCTTGTTTGCTATCATTATGCGTCTTTTTATTTCGTTGATTTCATTGCCGTCTTTGGAGAGATTGGCTCCCAGATATATGAAATTGTCCACATTTTCTATGTTATAGTTTGCTATCGTTAGATTTTGTCTGATTGGCATGTTTCTTCGTGATTGTACCATAACTTTCGTTTTGTTTTCATTCATGCGTAACCCTACTTCTAGTGCTGCCGTGTCAAGATTAACGAATACTTCCTTGGCGTCTAGTTTTGAGCGCGCCATTATGTTTATGTCATCTGCGTAAGCTACTATTTGGGTTGATTTAAATAATAGCGTCCCTCTGGTGTCAACAGGGAGTTTTCGTACGACAT
Organism: Phosphuga atrata; assembly: GCA_944588485.1. Lineage (NCBI taxonomy): Eukaryota > Metazoa > Arthropoda > Insecta > Coleoptera > Silphidae > Phosphuga > Phosphuga atrata. Next base: position 11,240,084 of record OX155908.1, on the reverse strand, counting down.
ATTCCAAAGCCAGATTAAACAGTGTGGGTGCAAGGCCATCTCCTTGCTTCAGCCCTGAGAGCGTTAGGAAGCTTGTTGTCAGCTCGTTCTGGATTCTTACTTGGCATGTTGAATTGGTCATTGTAAGCCTTGTCAGTCGAACGAGTTTCGCTGGTATTCCCAGTTCCAGCATTATCGTGTACAGTACCCTTCTGTCGATACTGTCATAAGCTTGTTTAAAATCTACGAATATTTGGTGCACATCGATGTTATATTCCCAGCATTTCTCTAGCACCTGCTTTACTGAGAAGATTTGATCCGTAGTTGATCGTCCGGTTCTGAATCCTCCTTGGTATTCTCCAATTATATTTTCGGCATAGGGTTTAATTCGAGACTCAATGATCTTCGTCAAGATTTTATAGCATGTGCACAGCAATGAAATCCCTCTATAGTTTTCGCAGCACAGTTTGTCACCCTTTTTGTATATCGGACATATAATGCTTTTTCGCCAATCGTAAGGTAGTGTTTCCTGTGTCCATATTTGTAGCAGCAAGGTGTGAATTTTTGTAGCTACGCATTCACCACCGCTCTTCAGGAGTTCGGCTGGAATGTCGTCTATGCCCGGCGCCTTGTTGTTTTTTAATTTGTTGAGGGCATCTTTTACTTCTTCTACTGTAGGGAGGCTCACTATATTTTCGTCAGTAGCTGCCTCGGTCAAGTTGTCAGTTATGGTAGTGGACGGTGGTGAATTCGGGTTAAGCAACTGTTGGAAATATTGCCCCCATCTCGTCTTTATCTCCTCTGTGCTGTTAATAATGCCTCCTGCAGCGTCCTTGCATAGGCTCGTGCTTGTTTGATACCCTCGTTTTTGGTTTTTAACTATTGCATATGCCGCTTTTGTGTTATTTGACTTAAAATGTTCGTCCATTTTGCATAGCTCGTCATTCAGGTACCTTCTTTTCTTCTTTCTACAAATTTTGTTTGCAGATCGTCTGAGTTCGTCAAATATGTCTCTCTTGGCTCTTGTCGGTCGTTCGGTGAATTGTTTGTAAGCTACATTCTTTTTGTCTATTGCATCTCGGCATTCATCATCGAACCAATCGTTTTTCTTTCGCCGGGGCTGGTGGCCTATAACCTCCTCTGCGACAGACTTAATGCCATTTTTTATGGAGAGCCATAACTGCTCTATTGGCAATTCGTGATGGTTGGATATTTTGTCAAAATGTCTGTTTAAAAGCTGATGCGTATGCGCCTGCGGTTGACTCGTCTTTCAGCTTCTCGATGTCGAATTTGAGTGTCGGTTGGAATTTTGCAGGTCTTCTGTTTGCGATTCGACACCGGAATAAGGCTTTGACCAAATAGTGGTCAGAGTCGCAGCTAGCCCCTCTGTAGGTTCTTACATCTAAGAGGCTGGAGGCTGCCCTTTTATCAATAAGAACGTGGTCTATCTGGTTATACGTCCTTCCATCAGGTGACGCCCAGGTTCTTTTGTGAATGCTTCGATACGGGAAGCACGTTGAGCTTACTATTACGTTTCTACTGCAGGCGAAATCAACTAGACGTTGGCCGTTGTCATTGTTAATGTCGTGGAGACTGTGCCCTCCGGTTGTTCCTCTTCGTGTCTCCTCCTTCCCAACCTTCGCGTTGAAGTCACCTAGTATGATCTTGATGTCATTTGAGGGCAATGAGTCATAAATTGATTCAAGATGACTATAGAACTCGTCCTTAGTGGCCTCGTCCTTATCCTCCGTTGGGGCGTGAACATTAATGAGCCAGATGTTGAAAAATGTTGTCTTTATGCGAAGTGCACACAATCTTTCGTTAATGGGTTTGAAGTTGGTAATATGCTGTTTAAAAGCTTTGCTGACGACAAAAGCTACTCCAAACTCACGGCTTCCCGATAGTTTTCCACTTTTAAATATTGTGTGCGACCTCATGTCGGTTATCTCGCTGCCAAGCCATTTAGTTTCCTGGAGTGCAATAACATCAATGTTAAATTTATCAACTTGTTCTAGGAGTGATTTTAGAGCTCCAGGTTTGAACAAGGATCGTACATTCCAGGTTCCGAAAGAGTGATCAAATTTCCGTTTGCCAGGTCGTTTCCGTTGAATCTGTCCAATCCGAGGCGAAGCGTCAGGTTCCTTAACAAGTTTTTCTTTTTCCGGGAATAGGTTGTTAGCCCATCGCCCAACCCCCAATCTGGAGGCTCAGGTCTGTGTACTCAACCGCACAGACACGGCTTGACAATTTTCAGCTGGATGGGATATGTTGGAGTTCTCACAGCTATGCCGCGAGTCCAACTCTATCCGTCCTTAGCCTACTTCCTGAGACGCACTGGTGTTTCTGGCCATTCAGGGTGTCTACCCTCCTCCTTTCGCAAACCGGGCTTGGGACCGTCTATGGCGGAGTTTCAGCGTTCGGATGCCTTTGTCGTTTGTGACGTTTCCGCCCCAACTTCTGTGTTTGGCGTTGAAGTATCCGCCCACTACTACAGGTTTGGTTTGACCTGCTATATCAGCGCTCAGTTCACCAATGTGTGTCTCAAAAGTATTTGCTGTGCAGTTTGGGCTTATGTATACAGAATATAGGAAGGCGCTTTGTAGTTCCACACAGGTAAAGCCTTCCCCTTTCGAGAAGCTGTATATTGGTACTTGGCTTGCATTTATGATAGCTGTGTCTATGTCTGCATCGTAGTACTAGTGTTTGCCTTTTGTTTTTTTCTTGTTTGGCTCGCTAATTATTATAAGGTCGCAGTTTTTTCATTGGCTACCGCAATGACCATTACGGGGGTACTCCTGTTTGCATTTATTTGTAGGATTTTCGTCTTGGAAGGTTTTTCTATTGGGGTCCTTCTTCCCCTTTTGCCTTGGACGAGAGTTGCCTGGGCATTTGTCGCTCAAGTTTCTTTTCTTCGCGTAGGGCTTTTTGAAAGTATTTGCACTTGCCTGCTCCTGCTCTATGTTCTTCCTCGCAGAGTACGCAGAATTCTTTTTCTGCCGTGCATTTATTGCTGATATGTCCCTCTTTGCCGCATTTAAAGCAGACTTTCCTTCTGTCCGGTCCATTACAGTCTTTTGCCTTATGATCGTCCTTATAATGTCCTTCTAATTGCCTTATGATGTCCAGCATTTACTACAGCGGTTTACTTGCACTCTGCGTTCTATTCTACAATTGACTGGTCCGATCCTTATGATTCCTTTTGTCATTAGCTTATCCGCTATTTCTCTGGGTACCATTACCGTTGCTGCTTGCGTGTTTCTCGCATTTGGTCTCTTCTCGCTTATTCTATATTTGGCCTCTAGTGTTGTATTTGTTTCTTGTTCTATTGCTTCAATAACTTCTGATTTGGACGTTGTTGCATCCGTCCCACGTATGTGAAGAGTTTCCAGTCTCTTAAACCCTGGTGTCAGTATCTTAACTGTTGTGTCTTTATTTCGGATTTTTTCTTTCAGTTCTTTTGCTGCTTCTTCCATTGTTATCATCAGTTTTCCTTCCTTGGTCTCTTTAATGTGTTTTATTTTTTTGCTCGCCTCAAGGTTTTTTATTTGCGACTTGATTTCGGTCAGGATTTGCTTGTAGTCATTGTTTGGTTTTTCTACTATAATTGCGTAGGAGTTTTCCTTTTTCCTTGGATTTGGGAGTTCTTTGGTTTGTTTTCCGTGTGGAGCGTTGGTCATTTTGTCCTGTTGGGCTTTCGTAGTGTATATTATGACAAACAAATGTTTGTGAGTTTCTAAATATTATCTCCGTCATTGTTCTTAACTTTTGGGTGCTCAGCCTGTTTAGGTGGTGGAGTGCCACCCATCCTATGTCTTCTAGGCTGTCTTTGAGTTTTTCCAACATGTTCCATAGTTTTTCGTCTGTATCTCCTACCTGGATCTTAATGATTCCACTGTTTGTTCTCCGTTTATTCGTGTGAATTGTTCCATAACTGCGAACTCGTCTTGTATGTCTGCTAGTTCTGGGTATCTGTTCTTGTACAGTGATTGTATACTTCTATATATGTTTTTGTCGTCCTGTTCGACAAATACTACCTTGGCAGTATCTGCCCTGGTATTTAGCGGGTTCCCTATTTCAATTTCTGTTTTCTTGTACTCTTTTTCCTCCCAGGTCTTGTTTTCTGCAGTTTTGTAGTCCTTGTAATCTGCAAGATCTTCTAGGTTTAACTGCTTTGCAGCGTCAGTGTTTTGTGATCCCTTTTCTGTTTGTGTTCCCTGTTCCTGTGTTTTTTCCTTTTCCTACAAGTCCTTTTGGTCATGTATGTTGACTTGCACCTCTGTTTGTATTTGCATATCTTTATTTTTGTATAGTCTCTTGCTAGATTTTTCTTCTTTTGACAGACTCGTTTGAGTTATTTCTTCGTGAGTCATCTTTTCCATCTTATCGTACCCGAGCTGCTGGAACCATTCTGTGACTCTTGTCCCTTTAAGTGTTTTAACCTGCCTTTTGAGTTTCTCAGCAATATTTTTTATTTCTCACAAATATTTTTAGATGAAAATGAGTAACTTCTTGATAAATTGCCTGAGCTCTCTGAACATGCTAAGTGTGCTTGTTCTAACGCTGTTTGCTGTAACCTTAGTCTACTACGTTCAATGGAGATTTAAACACCGCCATTTGATGCAGCTTTCGTCGAAGATCCCCATGCCTAAGAACAAGTCTTACCTGCCGATAATCGGACACGCGCATCACTTCTTGGGCGACACAGAACGTAAGTCTGCTTAATTCTCAAAGTGGTATGAGCTAGAAGCTGTAATCCAAGCTATATATTAGGATTGTCCGATGCTTAAGTTTGTTGTTTGTTTAAGAGATTCTTAATGCCGCGGTGGAACTCGGCGCTAGTTCGAATTACGCAGCTACTGCCTACTTGGGTCATCAAGTCTTCCACTCGATAGTCCGACCAGAGGACTTTGAGGTTGTTCTAAACAGTAATAAGGCTTTGGCGAAACACGATCTGTACAGGTTCACTGTGCCGCTGGGTGGGAACGGAATCTTTAACCTGGACGGTGATTGGGAACCGTACGGGTGAGCACAAATAACTTGTTTGTTTTGCAGTGGACACGTGGAAGTGGCATCGTAAATTGATCGTTCCCACGCTGAACCAGAAAATTTTGAACAGCTTCGTGCCGATCTTTGCGGAACAGAGCCAGGTGATGGTGGACCTGCTCCAGAATGAAATCGGGAAGGACGTCGACGTTTCCGAGTTCGTTTCCAAATGCGCCTTGGACTGCGTTTTGGGTAAAAATTTCCTGAAAATAAAAAATCCCGCCTATTTTTGCCGCTATTTCGCAGAATCTTCCTTGGGGGTGAAGATGAACTGCCAGACCACGGACGTCAACAAGATCGAGGAAAAAGTGACAAGGTGAATTGCAAATTTCAAGAGATCGATATCATACTGTTTGTCCATTGCAGGGGCCTGGACTTGGCAATGATAAAAATCTTCAATGTGTTCTACCACATCGACTTCATCTACAACCTCACCAGCTTGGCGAGGGAGGAAAAAAAGATTGTGAACAGTTTCAAATCCTTCATCAATAAAGTAAGACAATACAACACTAAACAGACTAAACAATGCAGATTTGACGGTGTTTTCAAGAATTAGTTTTGTTTAGATTGTAGTCGATAGGAAGCGGGAATATCTGCTTAAGAAAAAGTTGGCGGAAGAGCAGCCAGAAGCGGAAGCTGTAGGTAAATATCCAATGAACTCTGCATACGGAAATTGCAGGCTAGGTTATAAGCAGTGTTCCCTCTAAGCTGTGCTCGTGTGCGCGCGCACATACGTTTTAAATATAGCGCACATGAAAAATATTCGCGCGAACAAATTTTTTTTTTCGCGCAGAAAATAAAATTGCCCCTGTATATGAAATCTATATTTAAAATTATAAAAAAATCTAGTTTTAGATTTAAATAAAGCGCCAACTGTATTTGTGTATAGGTATAGATGGCAGGCATTTGTAGTTGATTAAAAACTAGGCTTAGAATCACCATAACGCCCGTACGCCATGCGTAAAGATTGCATCTTTTATTAGTGTTGAAATTGAATATTTTTGTTAAAATTATATTTCAAATTTAAACTCAAAATCATTACCAGCCTTTATCATTGAATATAGGTGTTTCAGTGATAAATATTTTTAAAAGATTTATTTTTCAATATCCTTTATTTATTTAACCTATTTTTTTAACCTTTTAAAACTGAGTTTGAAAAGAAAAAGAACAGCTAACGAATCTAAAATTGAGAATAGACAGACAATAAACAGGAATAGACAGACATGATTGTCAAAAACTAATGAAAATGTATTCGGTTAAGTCAGTGTTCTTCAACCGGTGTTCCATGGAACCCTAGGGTTCCACTAAAACTTCCAGGGGTTCCGCGAATCAATGCTAAAAAAATATGAACATTAACCGACGCGGCGTTTACAATTAGGCTAGCTACCCACGTAACGTGTTGATGAGTCCGGCGCCGGCGCGGCACCGGGTTGGACATCTTACACACATGCCGGATGGATTTGTCCGGAACCGACCCGGTGGCCCACGAGGTCGAGCTACGAGCAATGTATTTAATTGATTTCAATACAAAATGGATCGCGAAAGAGTTATTTGTATGTGGTTACTTTATCGGCGGTTAATTCGCAAGAAAAAAGAGCAAAGAAAACATTGGATGCACCCAATGGTTTTAGCAAGACCTCTTGTTGGGGCATTTTTTACATTGATTAAGGAATTACTGCACTCGATAAGTGAAGACGGTAGACGGATCGGCACGTGTGTAAGCTTCAATACAGTTCCATAGCCGACCACAGCCGAGCCGGTATCCGGCAGTCGGATGGCCAGTGGGGGCCGGCTGGTGATAACCCGACAAAAACCCGGCGCCGGATGGACTCAGGCGGTACGTCTGAACTTTTCCATGCTAGACTATGCAACACCACCCCCTTCACCCGGTGCCGGGCCTGCGCCGGATACATCCACACGGTACGTAGCGAGCCTTAGAGACAATGCGTTGCGCTCTCTGGAACACGTGTGTCAATTGGAGTTTCATATTGGAATTGCTATTCATTTCAAGTCTTACAAATGTAAACGGTAGTAAGTTAATTATTTTATAATAAATTGAGTTTTGTTTTAACTTATCCTAAAATCCGTTAGAAATATAATGCAGAATTGACTTAAAACTGGGAAATTGGAATCAAAATCCAAAGAACAAGCTTCTTGCTCTCTTGAAAATTCCACCAGTTTTCCGCCAACATTGGAGCTGATGGATAATATTGAAGAAGAAAATAAATCAGGATCTACTAGCCGAAAAATACGAAAGTATGATGAATTTTGGATTTACCTGGATAATTTTATTATAATTAATTATTTGAGTTTTGGATTTACCTGGATTGGTGATAAAAATGAGCCATATGGGTTTTGTGTGGTATGTGAGCAAGTTGTTGCAGAAAAATTAATTAAAGCTTGTACAAAATATTTAATCAAATGCGTGATCGGTGAAAAAAATGCAAACAAAATTGACCTCGTCCCATTGTCTGATACGACGATTTCATGACGAATTAAAGATATGATTTCTGCGAAGTGGAACTAGTAAGTCCTTTGAAAAATCCTTAAGATGAATTCAATTTCTTGGAATTTATGTCATCATATATGCACTGATGGAGCTAAAGCTATGGTTGGTATTATAAAAGGCGTAATAGCACGTTTAAAGAATGTCTTCATGCTCTCGCTGCTAAACGGACACCAAAAGCATTGCATAAGTTCTCAATAAGGCCGTTAAGATGGTTAATTTTATCAAAATCCAGACCCCTAAAACCAGGGTATTTGCCCTATTGTAAGATGATCTGGGAAAGTCACATAAAAATCTCTTTCTTCACTTCTTCTTACTAAAGCAAGATGGTTATCCAGTGTAAAGGTTGTGACCGGACTCTGGGAATTGCATGATGAAATTCGAATCTTTTTATCTGAACGTGAATTTTCTGGAAAACTTAATGACACTAATTGGTTTAAAAATCTAGCCTACCTTGCAGATATATTTTCGAACATGAACGAAGTTAATCTAACATTTAACGGGATTGCAAAATACATTTTTCGAATATTTCCCACCCATTTGCAATAATTTAAGTTCCGAAAATTGAAAATCCTTTTTTCTATTTTGCGTCTGTAATAGACTCATAACAGCACTAATATGCGTGCAGTTATGTGCGCACTCGCCAAGTGCGATACAATTTTCTCAACATGTATCGGCAATTTTTTTATTTAGAAATGGCATAAAAGGGGGCAAAATAGAAAAAATACTATAAAAAAATCGTTCGTAAGGCGTTTTTCAGCACTTGTGCTGTAAAATAGCGCTTACTGAACTCGTCCTTTAATATATGTACTATCAATGAGTGTTGTGATGTGGATACCTTGTCAATTAAGGAAAGAGAGCAATTTCTACATACATGTACCTACACTGCATTACAATTTACATTTGGACCGGATGGCATTGGTTTTGGATAAAATTAAGGAAAGAATATTCGGAAATTTCCAAACGCGCGGTTAAGGAATTGATGCCTTTCGAAACAACCTATCTCTGTGAAAAATCCTTTTCCACATACATCGCTACAAAAACTAAGTATAGAAATCGACTTGATGCCGAAAATGAGCAGTCATAAACAAACACAACGAAGTCATTAATTTTTGAAAGATTTTTTCTTTTGATTATAATTTCATTTCTATGTATGTATGGTACAAGTATTTTATATGAAGTTATAATTTTGTTTGAATAAATGCAAACTTATTTATTGAGACTTACAAATGTTTTATAAGAAATGCATGGACGAACCTTGTTCATAACATGTAATGCGATTCCCCCCTTAATCAAAGTGCTACTAAACAGAGGGTTCCATAAAAAGAAAATTCTCAAAGAAGGGTTCCGCGGGACGACAAAGGTTGAAGAACACTGGGTTAAGTTATAAATTGTCAACAAAAAAATCTTTATAGCTTGCCATCGCATTCTGAGACATTACAGTAACTGGTGCCCGCCGAAGATAATTGGTTCTTGCCCCTGGAATGTAAAATGTGTTAATATACCTAGATCTTGACCTAGGTATATGGAAGTTTTTTTTTGGACAACAGAAATGAAGCATCCACTTTTTTATGAAGAATTTTTCATAAAAACTTAAGCAGTCGTTCTAGGTGAATATTTTAATCCACACCGCGTTCTGGATAAACACCTACATCTACTCTGTACGTTATAAATACTTTAAGAATCTGCGGTGAATGCGGTCCAGTGTCATTATCTGATTCATGTAACATGTATACCAAATAAGACACCCATACTCGTGTTTGCTTAATACATGTACAAAATACAATAACTTTATGAGGTCGGTGTCTCTGAAAGATGCTCAAATTCACACATTCTGGAAGAAGAAATTGCAATATTAGTTATATGTCTAGTAAAATTTAAATCAGAGGTGTATAAGATGCCCAAATCGCTTATCTCTATGCAGCATTTAAGTTGTAATCCATTCACTGCGTATGGTGTTGTGAAATGGTTAGATTTCCGGGAATATGATATGGAGCAGCATTTATCAACATTAAGGTACAATTTATGAGTTCCACACCAGGATACTAATTTGTTGACCTTATGTTGAAGAAACATAACATCATTTGGCGAAGTGACGCTTGTAAAAAGTTTGATGTCATCTGCATAGGCTAATACACGACAGTTTAGAGATTTTAACAGGGAATTAATAAGAATAATAATGAGTAGCAGCCCCAAATTTGAATCCTGTGGAACACTAGAATCCATTGCAAATTTGTTCGAATGAAAACCATGAAATGCTACTTATGCTTGACGATTAGATAGATATGATTTCATAAGCTGTTGTAGACTTGGAGTAGCTCCAAGTTCAGCAAGTTTCATAAGTATTATGTCTAAGTATTATGTATATCCCGGTATTATGTCTATCCCGGAATATTCCAGCGCACGTAGGATATACAAACAGGCACTCAATGTAAAGAGGCAGAACCACGAGGAAAGGAGGAGCGCCAAAAAGCGCTGACAACTACATACACATTAAAGAATGGGAAAAGCATTTCAATGACATGTTTGCTACACCACCAGACGTGCTCCCTACAAAATTATCTGATACTAAGAGCAAACACTGGTGTAACGAGAAGATCTCAGAGCAGGAAGTCGCGGAAGCAATCAACAGCCTGAAAAAGAGGAAGGCAGCAGGCATAGACAGCATAACGAACGAACACATCAGGTCTTTATACCCTCTGCTAGCGGACTGGTGGCTCAACATATTCAACATCATACTGGAAGCTGGAAGCATTCCAAACGCATGGAGGACTTCAAAAATTAAAACACTACAAAGACAAAAGGCGCCTCAACGATCCAAATTGCTATAGAGGAATTGCGCTGCTAGCAACACAACTAAAAGTCCTAACAAAAATACTCAGCAACAGGATCACCGCCAACATCGAGGACCAATAGCCAACATCGAGGACCGCAATACGGCTTCCGAAAGAACTGGGGGTGCGAAGACGCCATATACCTACTAGTGAAAAAGATAAAAACAGCAATTAGTAGACCAAAAGGAAAACTATATGTAGCTTTTATAGACTTCCACAAGGCTTTTGACTCTGTACGATAAATACTTTAAGAATCTGCGGTGAATGCGGTCCAGTGGCATTATCTGATTCATGTAACATGTATACCAAATAAGACACCCATACTCGTGTTTGCTTAATACATGTGCAAAATACAATAACTTTATGAGGTCGGTGTCTCTGAAATTGTGCATCTTTCATTCACACATTCTGGAAGTAGAAATTGCAATATTAGTTATATGTCTAGTAAAATTTAAATCAGAGGTGTACAAGATGCCCAAATGCCTTATCTCCATGCAGCATTTAAGTTGTAATCCATTCACTGCGTATGATGTTGTGAAATGGTTAGATTTCCGGGAATATGACATGGAGCAGCATTTATCAACATTAAGGTACAATTGATGAGTTCCACACCAGGATACTAATTTGTTGATGTTATCTTGAAGAAACATAACATCATTTGGCGAAGTGACGCTTGTAAAAAGATTGATGTCATCTGCATAGGCCAATACATGACAGTTTAGGGATTTTAACAGGGAATTAATAAGAATAATAATGAGTAGCAGCCCCAAATTTGAATCCTGTGGAACACCAGAATCCATTGCAAATTTCTTCGAATGAAAACCATGAAATGCTACTTATGCTTGACGATTAGATAGATATGATTTCATAAGCTGTTGTAGACTTGGAGCAGCTCCAAGTTCAGCAAGTTTCATAAGTATTATGTCTAAGTATTATGTATATCCCGGTATTATGTCTATCCCGGAATATGCCAGCGCACGTAGGATATACAAACAGGCACTCAATGTAAAGAGGCAGAACCACGAGGAAAGGAGGAGCGCCAAAAAGCGCTGACAACTACATACACATTAAAGAATGGGAAAAGCATTTCAATGACATGTTTGCTACACCACCAGACGTGCTCCCTACAAAATTATCTGATACTAAGAGCAAACACTGGTGTAACGAGAAGATCTCAGAGCAGGAAGTCGCGGAAGCAATCAACAGCCTGAAAAAGAAGAAGGCAGCAGGCATAGACAGCATAACGAACGAACACATCAGGTCTTTATACCCTCTGCTAGCGGACTGGTGGCTCAACATATTCAACATCATACTGGAAGCTGGAAGCATTCCAAACGCATGGAGGACTTCAAAAATTAAAACACTATACAAAGACAAAAGGCGCCTCAACGATCCAAATTGCTATAGAGGAATTGCGCTGCTAGCAACACAACTAAAAGTCCTAACAAAAATACTCAGCAACAGGATCACCGCCAACATAGAGGACCAATAGCCAACATCGAGGACCGCAATACGGCTTCCGAAAGAACAGGGGGTGCGAAGACGCCATAGACCTACTAGTGAAAAAGATAAAAACAGCAATTAGTAGACTAAAAGGAAAACTATATGTAGCTTTTATAGACTTCCACAAGGCTTTCGACTCAGTAGATCGGAAAACAATGTGTGACAAAATGGCGCAAATCGGCATTAAAGGCAAAATCTTCAACTTAATCCGTGACCTCCTGGATACAAATTACATTAGAGTCGACAACGGCAAAGAGCTATCCAAGGTGATCTCCCAGGTATGGGGGGTTCCACAGGGCGATTCATTAAGCCCAACCCTCTTCCTGACGTTTGTCAAAGATCTACCAGAGGCAATAAGAACATCAGGGGTACAGTCTATAATGTACGCCGACGACTTAGCGATATACTCCCAAAACCTAGAACAACTTCAGGAAAGCCTGGACCTCCAGATCTGGTGCACTACGAACAAACTCCACATCAACCACAGCAAGAGCCAGATAGTGAATTTTAGAAGAGGGGGACGACTCGGAAGAACAGATAAAGCATACCTAGGGGGACACCAATTGGAATTCGTCAACGAATATGAATACCTAGGCGTGGCTCTACAACCCACGCTCACGCTCACAAAACACATCAACTTAAAACGGAGAAAAATGGCACGTGCAATCGGAATGCAAAAGCATTTTCAGAAACTGGATATAAATACAGCAAAGGCAATCTATAACATTATGATTTGGCCAGCCGCGACCTATGTTTTTAAATCGATGAGCACCCTCCTGACTGCGAACCATGTGTTGCTACTGGATAAAATCAAGTCCGGCTTCTATAAAAAGGTCTTGGGCCTACCGATAAATGCATCCAGTACGTTTACTTTTCACCTGGCTGATGTCAAAACTATGGGAGAGGAGATACTAAACAACTTTAGAGGTATCACAGAAGAAACGAGGCAAGAATACACAAGGGCGATTGACGAGAAGAATATGAATTTCGTGGTGGAAAGGTACACCGACGGCCCAGCCTTTGTATGCAACTCGTGGAAAACATCAAACCAACAAGAAAGACACCTTTTAACCTGTTTGACGCTACATGGATACCATTACATAATATGTAAGAAAGACCATTCCCACCCCCCCAGACGAAGACTGCATGTGCCGTCTATGTGGCGAAGTAGCAAGGAGATATCACACGCTGACCTGCCCAAGAAAGGGAAACCAGTCAATAGCACAGTTTATACGTAGCACTATAACTACCTGACGATTATTCATGTAAAACAATTTTGTAAAATTAAAATTAATTTAACTTTTTGTTTGTAACGATGGTTACGAAATAAAGATATTACATATTATGTCGTGGTCTAGGGCAGTGGTTCTTAACCTTTTTAAGTCGCGACCCAATTTTGAGGAATATGTTTATAGCGCGACCCAAAAGACCAAACGGAAGAATTTTTAGACCATTTAAAAAAAATCTATAATTTTACAATAATGACATTTTAAGTCACATATCGTGAGAGGCTATGCGACAATCACTACGCGCATGCACTACCCTTGAACCCCTCGCATAAAGGTAGCAGACGTTAAAACGACTTGTGCAGATTATCTCATTTTTGTCAATTTTCGACTTCATCACTTTTGGTAGTACACCTGCGTGCACAAGTCGTTTTAACGTCTGCTACCTTTATGTGAGGGGTTCAAGGGTAGTGCATGCGCGTAGTGATTGTGGCATAGCCTCTCCTACAAAATGCAGACTCTCACCTCCACGTGGTAAACCCTGGTAACCTGAGTAACCTCGCCGGAGATATGGTAACCAATCCATATGGAAGGCGGGGTCAGGGCTAACGAGAGCGGGAGAGATTGCCCTCCGATAAGGGGGTTTACCTTGGGGCCAACAACCCTATCATAGAAACAAAAGCCGTTACGCAAACTCTAAGAAAAAGGACCGGACTGAATCTACGACGACGAGGAAAACTAATGCCCGTAATAGATTGAAAGGAAAAAAAATCTAGAGGAGGCTAAGATAATGGGTTGTGGAGCCAAAGCTGATGATGATCCCCTTATGTGAAAAAATTGTCTGAGCCAATATACGTAGCTAAGATAACCTTCTAACATGGGCCAAAAATGGTCAAGTCTTTAACATCAAAATATCTACAGTTAAAAGTGTCCATGTCTAATAGTTACTCACTTTTTCCAATTTTTGAGTAGGTCATTTTTAAAGATAACTGTGAAGTTATATAAATCTACATACTTTACACGACTCGAGTTTCGACTGTTGAAGGTCATTTTTAAGTAAAAGATAAATAAAGCTATTTTTCGATCCAAGAAAAATTTAATGAATAACCTAATAAATAATAATGGGTAACCCACAAACGACTATAATAAGAAAGATCCTTAAACATCGGATACCTTCTGGGAACAGTTAGAAGAGGTCACCAACCAAATTCCACCGCACCACGTCAAGATTCTGTTAGGCGATTTTATCGCCCAGTTGGGTATAGAGAAACAATTTAGGAAAACAACAGGTATTCACACAGCACATAAAAGAACAAATAAAAATGGTGAAAGACTAATAACTTTTTGTGAAAATTTCCAACTTAAAATCATGTAAACACAATTTAGAAAACCCAGACAAAAGCTTTGCACGTGGAGGGCACCTAACATCAATATGGGTGAATTTCAAATCGACCATGTCGCCATCTCTCATACAAACCAAAAGGAGGTCCTTAATGTAAAAACAAGGAAAGGTTTCTATGATTTTGATCACTACTTGTTACAAATTAAAATTAAACTCCAACCCAACAGGAGAAGACATCGACAACCACGAATTTTTAAGCCTGACCCTGAATATTTAAAAATAAACAGGGACAGTATTTTGCAAGGAATCAACGAAACAAACTCGTTAAACTGGACAGAATTATCGGATGTTCTCAGGAACGCTATGAGGATAGGCCAGCCCCCACGTAAACGTAAGCACAGATGGTGGAACAGTATATGCGACCAAGCAATAGAAGACAGACTTAACGCTTGGAAAAAAAATCATAGCAACATAACGCCAGACAAATGGCAGGAGTTCCTGTACATTCGGAAACAATCATCAAAACTAATTAGAAAAGAAATACGTAGCTATGAAAAAACAAGACTGGAGGAAATAGAACGAGAATTTACAAAGAATAATACTAGGAGTTTTTACAGAATTTTTAAAGAGAACCTGACGGGATATCGACCATCCAGCCTATGCTTTCGTCGATCTGATGGTTCAATGGAGACAAACACCAATGCGAATTGTCAAATTTTAGCTGAGTACTTCAACAATCTTCTCAACTGTGACCCCCCATCCAGCAAGTTTATTTTTGAACAATCTGAATCCTATCCAGATTCCGTGCCGCCTTCCTTCCATCATTCATTCTTGAAAAACGACAAAGCCACTGGGGAAGATGGAATCATTGCCGAGTTATGGAAACTGGCTGACGACAACCTCATTCACAGAATACACAATATAATATGTGTTATTTGGGTGACCGAACAAATCCCCCCAGAATGGAAATGTGCACTTATACACCCGCTTCATAAAAAAGGTGATAAAATGGACCCGAACAATTATAGAGGCATTTCACGTCTACCAGTAACGTACAAAATTCTTTCGAAAGCTCTTTTGAATAGAGTGGAACCTCAAGTAGACCCACAGATAGGAGAATATCAGGCAGGTTTCCGTAAAGGGCGCTCATGCACGGAACAAATTTGGAATCTGAAGACAATCTTACAAATACGATCTTGTAGAAACACCGTGGTTACCTTTGTTGATTTCAAAAAAGCCTACGACTCCGTCGACAGACCAACTCTCTTCAGCATTCTGGAGGAATTCAAAGTTGATAGAAAAACCAGGGCATTAATTCAACAAATTCTCATTAATACTACATCAAAGGTTAAGTTTGGTGGAGCAATTTCTCAACCTTTTGAAATACATACGGGTGTTCGACAGGGAGATGGACTTTCACCCATCCTTTTTAATATGGTCCTGGAAAAAATAATCAGAACTTGGGAAAAAAAGTTTGAGGGAATACACATTGGTAAGAGAAGAGATTATAGAGCTAATATCAAATGTTTGGCGTTTGCTGATGATCTTGCAATATTATCGAATACCAGAGAAGAAGCAAAGCAAGCACTTGAAAAATTACACGAAATTTCACAAAAGGCTGGTCTCCTGATATCTTATGAAAAAACACAGTATATAGAACGCTCCCCGTCCGACAATCTACCCATCAAGACACAATATGGTTCTGTATCCAGAGTTTCCCAGTTTAAATACTTAGGAGAAATCATCCAACCGTCCGGCCTAAATATAATAGCAAATCAAGAACGAGTAAAAAAATTACAGAGAGCCTACCGACTTACTTGGAATCATTATAACAAAAAATCAATATCTCTTAATGCAAAATTACAACACTACAAAACAGTTGTTCTTCCTGAAGCACTTCATGCCGCAGAAACAACATTAATTCATGGTCACTCAAAAATCAAAGAAATAGAGAAACAAGAACGTAAAATTCTCCGAAAAATTTTTGGGCCGGTGAATAAAGAGGGAATATGGATTAAGAGACCATCGTCAGAAATATATAAAACCGTAGAACCTATCACTGCCACTTTCAGAAAGAGACGAGCTGAATTTTTTGGTCACATATACAGAATGGACCAGAACAGAATTACGAAACAAATTTTCAAAATTACCTTTAACAGTAAAAATAGGTCCAAATGGATACAGGAAACTGAAGAAGACCTCAAGCAGCTAAACATCACGATACACGACATGGATGATAGGGTTAAATTTAGAAACACCATAATGCACCATAAATTTGATAAAGAACTGCTCCCAAAGATACCAGGAAAAAAGTGGACGGACGAACGAAAGAAAGAACATAGTGCACGAATGAAGAGGATTTGGGAAGAACGTCGCCGCATGACTGAGTTGACATAATTTTTGTTCAAGTTTACACGCTCTCTTTAAAGGGATTTACGATAGTAATAGTAATAATAATAATGGGTAACATTGCCACCCAATGTTTTTGTTTAATTTAGTTTCAATTTAGTTTCTGCGGTCGACGCTGCGAATTAGTTTTAAAATCTTAAATGGTTATAACTAAAGAATTAGTTGAACTATATGAGTTCACGGTTTGTGGAGGCTGATCACCTCAGGAAAAAACAGTGCCACTAGAAACGTTAGAAAACAAAGTTTTGGCCATCGGTATCGTTCTCCATGTATCTAACCTTTACGGAATTAGTTGGTTCTGGTCCTTAACTTAAGATCAGATGTTTCGATTTGGCTGCACCAGGCAATCAAAGGGTTTCAGGACTCCAAGGGGGCGCCACCGCCCAACGCGCATCTATTGGGGATTTACCATCGGGTTTTCAAACTCTTGTACTTCGGGATCAAACCGGTGTTTGTTTTCGATGGCGCAGTTCCCGTACTCAAAACCCAAACAATAGTATGTAAATAAAATCGCCAGTTCCAATTTATACAAAGTTTGTTTCAGGCAAAGAGGAATCAGTTGAAGTCTAAACACTTATCGGAAGCAGATAATATCCAAAAACAATTGCTATCGACTTTATTGAAACATTCTGCAATCAACAAAGTTTTGTCGGAAAGCACGAAAGGGGTCGTCCATTAATCACGTGATGTTTCAAGCGTTCAACAAAATTCAAAATTGCGCGTTCTACGAAAAAATAAATAAACGTTATATCTCACTACACTGAGATGGCAAACTTTGAGTTTGGGAGAGTTGGAGGCTTTGTTGAACGACCATGGAGTTATTACCGATGAAATGGGGAAAAGGCTGGCTTTGGATGAAAACACAAGATTTTTGTATATCAAGGATGTTAAAAAGGCTTTGGAAAAAGCAAAACTGGTAGAGAATTTAAAGAAGTCTAAATCATGTGTATGTAACCCAAGGTTACATTGTTCATATACCTAAGTTTCCTCGTAAAATTAGGGAAAAAAACTTTTCTGTTTCACCTCTTAGTTCGACCCAAGAAATATGTCTCACGACCCAAGTTTGGATCGCGACCCATAATTTAAGAACCACTGGTCTAGGGTATCGAAGGCTCGAGAAAAGTCCGTATATACTACGTCTACTTGACCCCTGTTATCTATCACTTCTGAAACATTTTTGTGAGAATGATGCAAGGTTGGTTGTTGTAGATTTACCTGGCAGGAAACCGTGTTGGTTGGAAGAAATAAATAGCTAAACGTTTTTGAAAATAGTTGAATGAATAACCTGCTCGAATATTTTTGAAAAATTACTTAATAAAGCAATTGGACGATAATTTCCCAGAATACGTTTTTCTCCCTTTATATAATCCGGAGTAATTTTAGCCAACTTCCACCTTGAAGGAAACTTACACGTACTAATAGCAAGATTTATAATAATATGAAGGGGCTTAGCAAATATGAATCTACAATCTTTAATTAGGAAGGAAGGAACAGAGTCATCTCCAGCTGATAATTTATTAGGTAAACGAGCCATAATGCTTATGAAATCATTTTTAGAGATTGAATTTAGGGTATAAGACCGACAATTACTATGATTTTCAGGCAAATTAGTGGTGTTAGCAGGTTTATAACTTTTAGAAAATAGTGAGGCAAAACCGTGAACGATGTCACTAGGTGTAGAATACTCCTGACTTTCATCGGAAATTCTGCTATGTATTCTTGTAGTACCTTGTTTCATATGAGCATAAGTCCACAATCCGCTCGGATTTGATTTGATATTGTCTTCTAGTTCCCTAAGCTACAAATGATATTGTTCACTGATTTTGAATTCATTACGATATATTTGATTCCTACTTGATAGCCATTTTTGTCTATAATACAATACTAGGTAGACAAGACTACACAGACAAGACTAGACAGACATATCGTAGCACTTTATAAAAGTCAGTTCTAAATATTTTTATTTATTATAAAGCATTGGCCAATTACTGTAAATCCACTGGACAACCACTATATTTATGTGACCTATAACTATGTAAAAGGGCCGATCATTGTACTGTTTGTACTAGTTTTACTGTTCTGTACCTTACATGTCGTTCCAGGAGAATATTTTAATCCACACCGCGTTCTGGATAAACACCTACATCTACTCTGTACGTTATAAATACTTTAAGAATCTGCGGTGAATGCGGTCCAGTGGCATTATCCGATTCATGTAATATGTATACCAAATAAGACACCCATTTGCGCCTTTTAAATTGCCGCACAATTTTTTTTGTTTTGGAAAAAACTGCACACACCTAAAAAAGTGCGCACACAGGTCACGAAAATTAGAGAGAAAACTGGTTATAACTAAATATTGCTGAAAAATTGCCGTTGTTCGATAACCCTTTTTGTTGTGTCACTGTCCCGGTTTCACGTATAAATGCTGAAAACTAACTTGTTATTAGTCGTTGTGTTCTGCGCGTTTTAGAAAGTAAGAAGCGGAAAGCCTTTCTGGACCATCTGATCCAACTGACCGTCGAGGAAAACACGCTGAGCGAGGAGGCGATGGGCGACGAAGTCCGAACTTTCGTTATTGCCGTAAGAAAACTTCTAGTTCTTAACAATCACTAAGCCCCATTCCTGCATTCTTTCCTAATAATTACGACGAGTTTCTTTTGATCCAGGGATCGGACACATCCGGAACGATGGTGGGCTTCGTGTTAATGTGCATAGCTATGTTTCCGGACGTTCAGGTACAGGAAATACAATTCGCAAAAATGAGTAGCTAATTCCTTCCCTGTTTGCAGCAAAAGGTCTTTGAAGAAGTCATCGAAGTTGTCGGTCAGGAAAGGGACGTCGAAGAGACCGATCTGTCCCAGCTGAAGTACATGGAGATGGTAATCAAGGAAGTGATGAGGTTATTTCCAGTCGGGCCAATTATTGTTAGGAAGCTTGATGGAGATTTAGAGCTTGGTATAGTTTTATTTTGACTAGATGTAGATTGTAGATTTCGGTGCTGACTTGCACTGCGGCCTTTATATATATTTTGTACCCCATCTGCTTCCTCTAATCGTTGGGATACTTAGCCATTTAGAATGCCTTCTTGAGTCCTTTAATCAGGAAATTTAAGACCTGTATGGGATACACGGATAACTCTTTTTCATTCTAGCAGTGGACCCCAAAGTACATCTGTCTCCTACATCAGCCTACTCAATCTACTCTCCCCTGATTATGCTCTATCTTACTAGTCTAGTAAGTCTTATTATTGTTTGTTTCAGAAACGTGTACTTTGGCTAAAGGCGCAGGATTAGTATTATTCATACTGGTGCTACACCGCAATCCCCTATACTTCAAAGACCCGCTAAAGTTCATCCCCGAACGCTTCACCCCGGAAGAATCGGCGAAGCGCCACCCTTACTCCTACCTGCCGTTCTCCGGAGGACCACGCAATTGCATCGGTGGGTGTTGGTCCCGATATTCGATTCGGACTAAGCCAGTTTGCGTTTCAGGTCTCAGGTACGGAATGATGCTGATGAAATGTATGGTGGCTGCGGTGGTGAGGAAGTTCGTCGTGACCACTGAGTACAAGAGCGTGGAAGAGGTCAGGATAAAGCAGGCGCTAGTGATAAAGCCCGCTGCGGGGTTCAAACTGGGGCTGATCCCACGTCGCGATTAAGTGCTAGTTGATTAGATTTCGTTTGGTTTAGGCAGGTTAAATATTAAAGGAATTTGGTGGTTTGTTTCCTAGATAATATCCAAGATTATTCTCTAGACTCCATCCAAGCTACTTTCCCTCAAGGATAATTCCTTTGGTATTCCACAAGGTTGTTTAATTGCAACGATATCATTTATAACTAGACTAGACTAAACAAACATTGACAAGCTTATACATCGTATTTACTTATTATGTGTGAAAGAATACATTTCCGGCTCTCCGCTCTCGCACTGAGCCGGGTAACTTAATCTAATTTATATCTAACATAGCTTAACATGGATATATATATATATACATATATATATATATATATATATATATATATATATATATATATATATATATATATATATATATATATATATATATAGTGCTAAAATAGGGTGTTAGTATCTAGGTTGATGGAGTCCGAAACGGTTTGCTTCTGGGGGCGAGGGGTATCAGGGCAGGTCGTGGTCTAGTCGATTGAGGCGTCTGGCGCAGGTGTCGAAAGTCTTCCACCAAGTCTTATGTAGCTCTGAATCCTTTATTTCCTCTTCTCTTCTGGGCCAAGTGCATCCGGCGTTGAGCATCGCGATCTCCGTCTGGTCTCTCCATTTTCTGGTCATCGGGCAGCTGAATAATATGTGGGCAACGGAGTCCACCTCACCACAGTCGCAGTCCGGCGATTCCCTCCTTCCAATCCGATGGAGGTAGGAATTGAAGTGCCCGTGTCCCGTTATGAGATGGACCGCTTGGTGTGATAGGGCCAGGTCCATTTCCATCCACTCTTTAATCGATTGGATGAAGATGGAAACCCGAGCAGCAAGACCCGAAAAATATCCGGTGCAATAAACAATATAATGTGGAGAAATAAGCATATATCTGAAAGAAGGTGAAATCCGAATATACAAATTATGCATTATGAAATGAAGTATCCATCTATCGTACAATTTTAAAACAGCTTCGCCGTGGTCTTTGCACCCGAACACCCCAGGGTGAGGTTTTAATAATGTAGGTATTTCTGTGCGGCGGGGGGTTCTAGCGGGGAGCAGCTGCCCCTCGCTGGGTACGCCCTTGACCATATCTGAAACCGGTATAATATTATTCCAAAATCCGTATCGGTATCCAGGTCCGAAATTTCACATCCCTGATCCCAGCGAGGTAGCAGTACCCTCGGGGTTGGGCTTCAAAGACAAACGCGGTAGTTTTTTGCAGCATTCCTGTACAAAGAATCAACTAGTCGGGAAAAAAATCATTCCATCGTTATTTTTCTCCTCGAATAGAAAATTATACGAGGATGTCGGTACCCACAACAATTTATTGGATAGAGAGAAAGAGAGCTCCGAAAAACAAAATCCACCGTGGAAAAGCAGACTCTAAAAATAATTAAATTAAGGAAAAAATTCACCGAAATTATCCGCTTTTTGTCCACAAACAAATTCCGCGAAAAGAAAATCTCGAATTTTTCCGGGAAATGAAAAGTGCGGATTTTTTTTTCTCGTGGCATTGGCTTGCGGATAAAAAGCGGATAATTCCGGTGCATTTATTTCATCAAAATAATGATTTTTAGAGTGGGTTCCGCTAACTCTCTGTTAAGTTAGCGGGACCCCATTTTCCCGGCAAATGGGACAGGCTGGAAATTTTTTTTCTTTTACAATCGTTTGCGGTTTACAATCGTTTAAATAAAAAGCGGATTATTATGTACCCTCGCGTTTTTATTTTCTCGATGGTTTTTTTCCTGCCAATTTAACAGGTAATAAAAGTCTAGGCTGGAACCTGTTACGAATTTATAAAAAATACAAGTGTTAACAATTACGAAATTAAATTAATTGAAGGTTAAAAAACACACAATTTATAGATTCTCAGTACACATTTATGAACAAAATAATATAAATAAAATCACTCGAGTTTTTTAAAACAATATTTTTTTTAGTTCATCTCAAGGTTCCAATAGCTCGTCTCTATATATACACGCACTTGTGCGTAACGGGCCCATTTGCACACGAGAATCAAGCCCACGTCCGTCCAGTTTACATTTCCGTCCAGACGATTCAAGACTGCAGCTGCAACAAAGAGCGTACGATAAGGAATGGTAAGTCTAAATAAGAGTAAGAATGATTAACATTACCCAGGACTAGGAAGGAATAGAGAAGATTAGGTAAGAACAGAATATGCTACACAAGGCTGGATGAGACTAGACTAAGGTAACCAGATTTTGATGTTGATAAAGCGGTAAAAAATTCTCAAATTGTGGGAAAAAGCAAGAGTAGACAATCCGGGACAAGGCCAGAAAAGACCAGATAAAACAAGACCAGTTAAGAGATGACAAGATAAGACCAGACAAGAATAGACAAGACTAGATAAGACCAGACAGGACTAGACATGACGAGACAAGACCAGAAAAGGCCAGACAAGATTAGAAAAGGCCAGATAAGACCAGCAATGACCAGACAAGACCAGATAAGACAAGGTCAGAAAATAAACAGACAAGACCAGACAAGATCACAAAAGACCAGACAAGACCTGACAAGATTATACAAAATCAGGCAAGACTAGACAAGACCAGACAGCACTAGACAAGACCAGACATGACCAGAAGAGACCATACAAGACCAGAATAAAGAACCATACAAGACCAGTGTTACGAGGCAAATTCCGTAAATAACAAATGCCTGAATATTCCTATATTGCAGGAATAAATACGGGGTAATTAGACGCACTATTCGGGTCTAATTACTATAATCAGATCTCAGGTACTGTACTGATTATACTGTATTTCCTTTGCATAATACTTGAACTTGTCAATTCAACTGTTTTCCAATACCCTGTATATTAGATAAGGGTGTGTTGGGTGTTTCTTCCCAAATCAGGATCGCTTCACGATATCAGGATTTTTCACCATAATAGCAACCTTTATCTAGAACAGACATGAGCTACCTTTTTTGGGCTAGGGGTAACTGGGGCTAAATGACCATTATTTGTTCGAGTATATGGGCTACACGGGTAACCAAATTGGGTAAAGAAGAGGCCTACGCTAGCGTTTTTGGTAAACATTTGGCACAATTTTCCGCGTCTAATAACTACTCTGTTGTTAGTACTTTCTTCCCCAGGAAAGTAATCCATAGGGGCACCTGGAAAATACCTGGATCACGAAACACGAACCAAATAGACCACTTACTAATCACCAAAGTAGGTATATAAGTCAATCTTGGGTAATACAAATACTAGGGATCTGATATGTGAATGTTCCCTCGTGACCCTGACTAATGAGACGGAGTCCTCTGGAATGTCCACGTGTGTTGTGATCCAGGCGGCGAACAGATATGACGCGTGCTGATCCTCAGTTCTAAGTCGCTAATTAATCGTTGTAGAATCGCTAATACGAGTAATTCGATAGTACGAGTACACAGATAGGTCGTAGATTAGGGTTCCGGTCTATGTTAATTAAATAAACACATAATATCGAAACAGTCATTTATTGTTAGCATATGTATGTTTAACGCTTATAATCCCTCTAATCACTGGTAATCACTTACTTACTGGTACCGGTGCGTATCCGCACTACAATGACAGTAATTTGGTAGTGAGGGATACAATGTAAGTTCCGCACTTACTACGAGACGCTCTGCTAATAAATATGCCGCCTCGTAACACCAGATAAGACAAAACCAGAAACACTAGGAAACTCCAGACAAGACCAGATAGGACCAGACAAGACCAGACAACACAATACGAGACCGGTCAGGACTACACAAAACCAGAAAAGACCAGACAACATAAGACGAGACCGGTGAGGACTAGACAAGACCAGAAAAGACCCTACAAGACCAGATAAGAAATGACCAGAAAACACCAGACAAGACCAGACAACACTAGACGAGACCGGTCAGGACTAGACAAGACCAGAAAAGACTCTACAAGACCAGATAAGACATGACCAGAAAATACCAGACAAGACCAGACAACATAAGACGAGACCGGTGAGGACTAGACAA
This sequence comes from Phosphuga atrata, assembly GCA_944588485.1. Taxonomy (NCBI): domain Eukaryota; kingdom Metazoa; phylum Arthropoda; class Insecta; order Coleoptera; family Silphidae; genus Phosphuga; species Phosphuga atrata. Next base: position 11,215,565 of record OX155908.1, on the reverse strand, counting down.
GACCAGAAAAGACCCTACAAGACCAGATAAGAAATGACCAGAAAACACCAGACAAGACCAGACAACACTAGACGATACCGGTCAGGACTAGACAAGACCAGAAAAGACCCTACAATACCAGATAAGAAATGACCAGAAAACACCAGACAAGACCAGACAACACTAGACGAGACCGGCCAGGACTAGACAAGACCAGAAAAGACCCTACAAGACCAGATAAGAAATGACCAGAAAACACCAGACAAGACCAGACAACACTAGACGAGACCGGTCAGGACTAGACAAGACCAGAAAAGACCAGAGAAGAGTAGAAAATACCAGACTAGACTAGACCAGACAATATCAGACAACTCACAAGACCAGACAAGACTAGGCAAACATTGGTCAAGACAAAATAAGAGTTAAGCAGAACTAGACAAGACTGGACGAGCCTATAATATAAATGTTTTCAGATAAAAATGAGTACCATCTTGATGAATTGCCTGAGCTATCTGAACATGCTAAGTGTGCTTGTTCTTACGCTGTCTGCTGTGGCATTAGCCTACTACGTGAAATGGACCCTTAATCGTCGACACATGATGGAGATCTCGTCGAAGATCCCCATCCCCAAGAGCAAGTCCCACTTGCCAATAATCGGACACGCTCATCACTTCATCGGCGACACAGAGCGTAAGTCGGCGTGAGCCTGAGTCAGTGTGTCTGTGTCAGTAAGTCTATGTCAGTAAGTCTGTGTCTGTGGCGTAAGCCAGTGTGAGGCTGTAATCCAAGCTACATCTTAAGACTTGTCAGGGTTTTCTGTTGTTTTGTTTAAGGGATTATTAATTCTGTGTTGGAATTCTGCGCGTGTTCGAATTACTCAGTAACTGCCCACCTGGGTCATCGAGTGTTCCACTCGATAGTACGGCCTGAGGACTTTGAGGTTGTTCTTAACAGCAGCAAGGCTTTGGGGAAGGACGATCTGTACAGATTCACTGTGCCAATGGCTGGGAACGGCATCTTTAATCTGGACGGTGATTGGGAACCGTTTGGACGAGCGCAAATAACTTGTTCGTTTTGCAGTGGACACCTGGAAGTGGCATCGTAAATTGATCATGCCCACGCTCAACCAGAAGGTTTTGAATAGCTTCGTGCCGATCTTTGCGGAACAGTGCCAGGTGATGGTGGACCTGCTCCAGGATGAGGTTGGAAAGGACGTCGACGTTTACCAGTTCATTTCCAAATGCGCTTTGGACTGCGTTTTGGGTAAAATTTTCGGAAAATAAAAATCCTGCCTCATTTTGACGCAATTTCGCAGAATCTTCCATGGGGGTGAAGATGAACTGCCAGACCACGGACGTCAACGGGATCGAGGAAAAAGTCTCAAGGTGAATTGCAAATTTCCAGAGATCGAAATCAAACTGTTTGTCCATTGCAGGGGTCTGGATTTGGCAATGTTAAGAATCTTCAATGTGATCTACCACTTCGACTTCATCTACAACCTCAGCAGCTTGGCGAGGGAGGAAAAAAAGATTGTGACCAGTTTTAAATCCTTCATCAATAAAGTAAGTCAGACAAGACAAAACTAAACAGACTAAACAATGCAGATAAGACGGTGTTTTCAAGAATTAGTTTTGTTTAGATTGTAGTCGACAGGAAACGGGAATATCTGCTTAAGAAAAAGATGGCGGAAGAGCAGCCAGAAGCGGAAGTTGTAGGTAAATATCCAATGAACTCTGAATACGGAAATTACAGATTAGGTTGTAAGTAAATATTGCTTAAACATTGCCTTTGTTGAATAACCCTTTTTGTTGTGTCTCTGTCCATGCGACACTGATATATGCAGAAAGCTAACTTGTTATTAGTCGTTGTATCCTGCGCGTTTTAGAAAATCGGAAGCGGAAAGCCTTCCTGGACCATCTGATCCAACTGACCATCGAGGAAAACACGCTGAGCGACGAAGCGATGGGCGACGAAGTCCGAACTTTCGTCATTGCCGTAAGAAAACTTCTAGCTATTAACTGTCGCCAAGTCCCTTTCCCGCATTCTTCCCTAACAATTACGACGGGTTTCTTTTGCTTCAGGCGTCAGACACTTCCGGAACGATGGTGGGCTTCGTCTTAATGTGCATCGCGATGTTCCCGGACGTCCAGGTATTGCCGAATAATTCGCAGAAATGAGTTGCTTATTCCTTCCCTGTTTCCAGCAAAAAGTCTTTGAAGAAGTCATCGAAGTCGTCGGTCACGAAAGGGACGTCGAAGAGACCGATCTCTCCAAAATGAAGTACATGGAGATGGTGATCAAGGAAGTGATGAGGATATTTCCAGTCGCGCCTATTATTGTTAGGAAAGTTTCTGAAGACTTGGAGCTAGGTATAGTTTTATTTTGACTAGATGTAGATTTTGGTGCTGCGAGCTTTTGTACCCCATCCTCTTCCTCTAATCGTTGCGATACTTACACATTTAGAGCGCCTCCTCGACTCATTTAATCAGGAATTTCAGGATCTGGGTGGGATTCAAAGATTGTAACTCTTCTTCATTCTAGCAGTAGGCCCCAAGTTACATCAATCTATTCTACCTCGATTATCCCGTATCCGACTAGTCTAGTAAGTCTTATTATTGTTTGTTTCAGAAACGTGTACATTAGCCAAAGGCGTAGGATTAGTGTTATGCATACTGCTGCTGCACCGCAATCCGCTATACTTCAAAGACCCGCTGAAGTTCATCCCCGAACGCTTCACCCCTGAAGAATCGGCAAAGCGCCACCCCTACTCTTACCTGCCGTTCTCCGGAGGACAACGAAACTGCATCGGTGGGTGTTAATCCCGATCTTCGATTCGGACTAAGGCGGTTTGCGTTTCAGGTCCCAAGTATGGAATGATGCTGATGAAATGCATGGTGGCTTCGATGGTGAGGAAGTTCGTCGTGACCACTGAGTACAAGAGCGTGGAAGAGGTCAGGATTAAGCAGTCGGTTGTGATTAAGCCCGTTGCAGGGTACAAGATGAGGCTGATCCCGCGTCGCGATTAATTGCTCCTTGATTACATTTCGTTTGGTTTATGCAGGCTAAATATTAAAGGAATTTGGTGGATTGTTTCCTAGATAATATCCAAGATTATTTTCTAGACTCCATTCAAGCTTACCCTCAATGATAATTCCTTTGGTATTCCACAAGGTTGTTTAATTGCAATGATATCATTTATAACTAGAATAGACGAAACAAACATTAACAAGCTTAGACAATTGTGTAAGCAGATTGGACGCATCTGTCATCCTCAGCTCTGCCTATGCTGGACAGGTATGTTCTAAAGCACCCTGATCCACTTAGCACTTGGATGAGATAGCAATTTATCTCACCGTGTTTCAGTGTAACCCACGGGACAATATCAGGTATCATTTTGTAGGTCCATTTTATTTTTGTTGCTGCGTCCCAGCTGTTCTGTCACTTCTCCAGGACTTTTTCATTATATATTTTTTAATTTGAGCCTAACCGATTTGATTTAATCCCCATAGCACAGCACCCTTTCTTCAGCCATGAACTCTATTGGCCAATTACCAGTACTGCGTTCCTTGACAGTGCCTATACGCGCTGATGACTCTCAGGGCCAATTTCCTTTGTTTCTTTGATTGGCTCTCAGCAGAGATAGAGTCCAGATGGGAAAGGCGTGTTGTAGCGTCGAGTGGACAACACTACTCAGTAGACTCCTTTTGCCGCCAAGGGGATCACCCACGTTTGGTATGGGCTGTCCCAAGGCTGCGGAAGTTTTTTGACCTTCGTAGTTACAATCTCCGTGTACTGGTTGAAGTAGCCTTCCGTCAATCATTACCCCCAGGTACTTATTTAGTGGCGTCCTTTGGGACGATTATTTTATTTATTGCTTAGAATAGACAGACAAGACTAGACACTTAGATAGTTTATAGATTTCGGTGGTGACTTGTACTGCGACCTTTATAGATCTATTTACCCCACCCTCTTCCCCTAATCGTTGGTATACCTACCCATTTAGAGCGGCTTCTTTAGTCCTGATTCCGTTAGGAATTGCACTGGTCACAAGCACTAACTGATTTACATGCCGGCTTTATTATAAATGGCGAAATCATAATCTACGCTACGCAGACGATACGGAATTGTTGGCCTCCACTCGGGAAGACTTGCAACGGAAACTAGATGCAGTCGAAAAATACGCAATGGCTGCACTTGGATTAAATGCAAAAAAGACATGTGTTAGTACTTAGCAAGCAATCCAATATCATAGCTAACCTAATAGTGGAGGGTGAACTATATAGGCAGTAAAATAACTAAGAGCGCGGATAGTCAAACTGAAGTAAAATCGAGGATTGAGCAAGCTCGGGCAGCGTTTAGGAACATGAGTAGGGTTTTCTGTTGTAGAGGTCTGAAGGTAACTCTAAGAATCCAATTTCTCAAAGGTTACGACCTCCAACAAGTGATAATGGGACCGGAAATCAGTACCCCCAGAAAGCTTAAGAATGCTCAGCCGCAGTGACCAGTACTTGCGCCATTGTTGTTTAATTCATATGTTGCAGACATGCCCAAAACGACATCAATGAAGTTTGGCTGCGCCGACGACTGGGCACTAATCGACGGGTTCGCACGCGCCGAGGCGCGCGCGGGCTCCACCGCCGACCGTAGACCGACGGATCGCAACGTCCTACAAGGGGATAAGTGCACGCGCCGGTGACGAAACGGCCGGGACGTCCGCGAGCGACCGCGAACGGACGCTCGCCGAGAGCCGACCCGGCCCGCCAACCGGACGCGTTGAATATCCACGTTCGAACTTTTCGGGTTTCGCAGGTTTACCCCTGCGGTTTCACGTACTATTGAACTCTCTCTCTCTTCAAAGTCCTTTTTAACTTTCCCTCACGGTACTTGTTCGCTATCGGTCTCGTGGTCATATTTAGCCTTAGATGGAGTTCACCACCTACTTAGGGCTGCACTCTAAAGCAACCCGACTCTTAGGAGAAGCTCGGCGACGACCGTGGACAGCCTTTGCGGGCCTGGCACCCTCTATGGGTAAGTGGCCCCGTTCAAGAAGGACTTGGGCTTGTCCGCCGGCCTCCGGTTGATGAGCTCTCCCAAACACCACGTCTCCCGACGCCCGAAAGTCGAGCGCGGGATTCAGTGCTGGGCTACGGGTCCTGTTCGCTCGCAGCTACTAAGGACATCCAAGTTAGTTGCCTTTCCTCCGCTTAATAATATGCTTAAATTAGGCTTTTTAAGCTTCACGATGGGGTCAGTACTTCAGGGACCTGCTCAACCAGAACACTCGTGTAGTCCAAGAGGAAAGTATAACGCCAACATCAACATCAATATTAGGGACTGAGCAAGTGGAGGAACCCACCTTAGAAGAAGTAGAGACTGCAGTGCGCAGGATCAAGAACAATAAGGCGCCAGGTGCAGATGGCATTCCAGGAGAATTGTTGAAGTATGGAGGTAGAGCCTTAATATCGTGCATGCATGATCTCATATTAAACATATGGAGAACGGAAAAGCTACCGGATGAATGGAAGCTAGGAATAATATGCCCATTGTACAAGAAAGGTGATAAGTTAGATTGTTCTAACTACAGGGGGATAACGCTGCTAAACATTGCATACAAGGTCTTCGCTAATGTGTTGTACCGTCGCTTACTACCATACGCAGAAGAGAATATCGGTGAATACCAGTGCGGTTTCCGCACAAACAGGTCAACCACAGACCAACTGTTTGGCATTAGGCAGATCCTGGAGAAATGTAATGAGTTCAATATCACGACACACCATCTATTCGTGGACTTCAGAGCAGCATACGACAGCGTTATAAGACACAAACTGTGGGGGATAATGACAAGTTTCGGATTCCCTGAAAAACTGACAGCCCTAACCAGAGTAACACTGTCTGAAGTATCGTCTGTAGTAAGAATACGAAACAAGTTGTCTGAGACTTTTTTAACACAGGAAGGACTACGACAGGGAGACCCACTGGCAACTTTACTCTTTAACATCGTACTAGAAAAGGCCGTTACGAGAAGTGGAGTGGATACTAACGGCACTGTGTACTTTAAGTCAACACAACTATTGGCTTACGCAGACGGCATTGATATAATTTGCAGAAGCGAACAGGCGACCAAAACTACTTACTCGCTGCTGGAGAAGGAAGCAAATAACCTAGGACTCACTGTCAACGTAAGCAAAACGAAATACATGGTGGCTAACGAAACTCATCGGAAGGTAGAACCAACGCTAGAACTAGACGGAAAGCACTCTGACACAGTAGATACATTTGTGTACTTGGGCTCGCAACTGAACAGCGTAAACCGGATGGGCGAGGAGATTAGAAGGCGGATAACTTGGTAACAGGTGCTATTATGGGCTACTTAAACTTTTTAGGTCCAAAACAATCCACCCCAAGCATAAGTGCATACTGTACAGGTCACTGATAAGACCGGTGGTAACCTATGGTGCAGAAGCATGGAGCTTAACACAGAGCAAAGAACAGGCTTTAAGTGTATTTGAGAGAAGAATGCTACGTGCAATATTTGGAGCGACCCAAGAACGAGGAATCTGTCGCCGAAGATATAATCACGAACTATATCAGCTCTACAATCAAGCAGATATTGTGAGTTTCATCAAGGTGGCAAGATTGAGATGGCTCGGACACATGCAGAGAATGGGTGATCATAGGGTTCCGAAAAAGTTGTTCAATGGCCAACCAGAGGGGAGGAGAAGGGCCGGAAGGCCAAGAGGGAGATGGAAGGATGCGGTAACAACTGACCTACAAAAACTTCAATTACGGGACTGGAGAACGTTGGCGAGTGATAGGTCCGCTTGGAGAAACATGCTGAAGGAGGCCCAGACCGGCAATCGGTTGTAGTGCCATTAAGAAGTAGAACTAGTCTAGTAACTCTTATTATTGTTTGTTTCAGAAACGTGTACTTTAGCCAAAGGCGTAGGATTGGTATTATGTACCCTGGTGCTGCACCGCAATCCCCTATACTTCAAAGACCCGCTGAAGTTCATCCCCGAACGCTTCACCCCTGAAGAATCGGCGAAGCGGCACCCTTACTCCTACCTGCCGTTTTCCGGAGGACCACGCAACTGCATCGGTGGGTGTTGTTCCAGATCTTCGATTCGGCCTAAGTCAGTTTGTGTTTCAGGTCCCAAGTTTGGAATGATGCTGGTGAAATGCATGGTGGCTTCGGTGGTGAGGAAGTTCGTCGTGACCACTGAGTACAAGAGCGTGGAAGAGGTCAGGATAAAGCAGTCGGTGGTGATAAAGCCCGCCGCGGGGTTCAAGCTGGGGCTGATCCCACGTCGCGATTAATTACTCCTTGATTACATTCCGTTTGGTTTATACAGGCTAAATATTAAAGGAATTTGGTGGATTGTTTCCTAGATAATATCCAAGATTATTCTCTAGACTCCATCCAAGCTACTTACCCTCAATGACAATTCTTTTTGGTATTCCACAAGGTTCTTTAATAGTAATAATATAAATATGATATCATTTATAACTAGACTAGACTAAACAAACATTAACAAGCTTAGACAACTGTCTCAGCAGATTGGATGACATCATCCTAGGCTCTGCCTATCCAGAACAGGTATTCCTAAAGCACCCTGATCCACTTAGAATATGGGGGAGATAGCAATTTATCTCATCGTGGTTCCATGTAACCCACGGGACTATATCAGGTTTATTTTTTATTTTTGTTGCTGCTTCCCAGCTGCTCCGTCACTTCTCCAGGACCTTTTTCCTTACATGTTTTTTAATTTGAGCCCAACCGATTTGTTTTAATCCCCATAGCCCAGCATCCTTTCTTCAGCCATGAACTCTATTGGCCAATTACCAGTACTGCGTTCCTAAACACTGTGCTATACGGGCTGGCGTATCTCAGGGCCAATGTCCTTTGCACCTTTTCTAGCCTATTTCTTTGATTGGCTCTCAGCAGAGATGGGGTCCAGATGTGAGCGGTGTATAGTGGCGTCTAGTGGACAACACTACTCAGTAGGGGAACAGGTAGGGGCCAAGGGGAACACCCACGTTTGGCATGAGCCGTCCCAAGGCTGTAGCAGTTTTTTGGACCATCGTGGTTACACTCTCTGTATGCTGTTTAAAGCTTAGCCTTCGGTCTATCATTAATAATAATAATAATAATTCAGGCAGGCAGGCTACATAACATCTTTGGTCTTAGTGAGTAGCGCCACCAGCTTGCCGAGCTGAAGGTGCAAATCGGACCGGTAGCTCTTGGCGCACCTGGGAGGTTAAGCCATCTTGACCCCAGTACCGGCCGGGGTTCCTTTTGGCTAATAACCAATTGGATCTCTGACTGTTGTTTTGTTACTACCCCAACAGGGATATAACCCCACGACCGGTCCCAGCATAGGGACCAAGGTAAAGGTGGTGGGGTCTCGGAAAGCGATTCACCCATTGACGACTCTGGCAATGCCCATGTATGCTTTCGGTGGACCAACACTCTAAGGAATGACCTGCTCGACTGCTACGAGACGAGCGAGCCGCGGCGAAGGGGTTACATGGCAAGGATGCATGCTCTGTGGGGAGAGAAACACCCGGAGCATCACTTTTTCGCTCCGCAAAAACTCCGCGACTATGTGGCCTATCTTTGTCACATTCAATACGAGAGAGCAGCGGTACGAGACGAGCGAGCCGCGGCGAAGGGGTTACATGGCAAGGATGCATGCTCTGTGGGGTGAGAAACACGCGACTATGTGGCCTATCTTCGTCACATTCAATACGGCAAGGATGCACAGGTGGAGGTACAGCCGGACGTACCGGAAATCCGCCACGCTGTTCCAGTAAATATGGAGATGCTTCCGAACAGAAAGTCTCTCCGCAAAAGTCCATCACCCAGAGCCAACGATGTAGTTGCATCGGACGAATCACTCGATAGGAACCTCCCAGAGGATCCAGACATCCTGCTCCTGAACGAGATGGTCTATCGAGAGGCGACAAGGCTTTCTTCTTCGGTCCCACGTGGTGAGAGCACTGAGGCTGAAAGGAAATTCGAATGTCGCCTTGAAAAGATTGACAAAAATATAGAAACCGCTAGGCAGGATATTTCTCAAATTCAGTGTGTGATGGAGTTCATCAAAGAGATGAAACCTTTTATGCCAAAGCTCCGGCGCATCGCGCGTTGTATTCGCCAGACCCATCACACGCTGAATGCAGCGGTGCTTGCTGTTGAGAAGCAGCGCAGCATGGATAGAGTTCGCAGTCTTGTGGTTGCAAGTAAGTCCCTGGTTAAGAGTATGCGAAGGTTGGTCGAGAGCAACAAGTTCAAGAGAAACCCTTCGAGGCTCTTCCAGCAGGCAAACTCTGTCCCAGAGGAATTGCCGGCGGCGCAGGATATCGAAGTCTTCTGGAGGGAAATATACGAGGGGTCGAAACCGTTGCGTGAAGACACTGCAGCCCTTGCATAATTGGAGAAGTTCGGTTTCAATTAAGACCAGTGGTGTGCAATCCGATAACCCCGAAAGAAATTGGCGAGATCCTTAAGGGAATCAAAAATTTCGGCGCACCAGGCCCGGGCGGAATTATTACCTTACGTAGAAGAAATTCCGAAGCACGCATAAGCGTCTTGCTAGGGTATTCAATTCCTGGCTTAATGGTGAGCGGCCCATTCCGGAGTGGGTTGTCGAGGGGCGAACCGTGTTACTACCTCAAACGGGTGATTTGTCTCAGCCTCAGAACTACCGGCCAATAACATGCCTAAATGCGTGCTATAAGATTTTCACCAACAAATACTCCACGCTATTAACCCGGAACATTTTCGAGCAGCGAGGCTGTAAAAGGGGCGTGGATGGCTGCAAGGAAAACCTGCTGATCGATAGGTGCGTCACGCAGGATGCTGTTCAATATAAGCGCAACCTATCTATGGATTGGATCGATTATCGTAAGGCATTTGACACAACATCTCACAAGCTGATTATTCACTTGCTGGAGTGTCTTGCGATACCCGATACACTGGTGAGATGCATTAAACAACTCGATAACATCCCGACGGGACCGAGTTTGGACATAGTTGATATCATACAGAAGTGGAGTATTCCAGGGAGATTGCTTGAGTCCGCTTCTGTTTTGCATCTTACAGTTGCTGCTGTCCATACCCTTGCGCGGTGCAAAAGGTTATGGCTGTGGTACACCCGGTAAGCGGTAGATCACGCACATGTTTTACATGGATGATTTGAAAGTGTATGCAAGAACTAACGCAGTCATTGCGCTTAGTACAGGAGTACACAGATGCATGGAGTTCGGTTGGGACAAATGCGCTCAGGTTAATCTCAAAAGAGGACGATGCGAGTGTTTTGATGAAGATGCTCAAACTCATTGACGGAAGCATTCTGAGACATCTGAACGCCGGAGAGATTTACAAGTATTTGGGTGTGGAGCAGTGCCACATCCAAGCATCACGCCAGGTAAAAAAGTCTCCCTGCGGCAAGTACAAAAATGTACTGCGACGAATTTAGAACGAAGAACAAGATTTTTGCTACAAATGTGCTTGCCGTTCCGATTCTGCTCTACTCATTTGGAGCAGAAAAATGGTTAGTGGATGAGTTGAAGCAGATTGATCAGGCGACTAGAAAAATGATGCATGTACAGCGCAGCTTGCATCCATAATGGTCCGTTTCGAGGTTATATCTTTCAGTAAACCAGGAAGGCCGAGAACTTTTGAGTGTCTTCATAACAGGGTAATCTTGGGTGTAGCCTGTAAGATCATCCAAAGTTCAGATCCCCTGTTGCTTCTTGTCAGGGATCACGAGAAGCAGGGAAACTGGGCATTTTTGTTTTGGGCGGCAAAAACAGCAGCAGATGAACTCGGTCTTGACTTTGACATTGAGCGAGCTCGGCAACACTCTATTATCGAGCTCCATTTGCTCCGTCTTACAGCCCACGTCAGAATCTCCGAGCACATGCATATGAGAAGGCATATGGATAAGTCAATGCATAGTGTTTTCTTCAAGAACATTGTAAACCTTGGCTTATCCAAAAGGCATACATTTGCCTTTCTGAGATGTTCCTTCAATTGGACTGAAGTCTGAGGGTTTCATTAGCGCTCCGCAAGATGATGTAATTAACACCTTGGTCTATCGCAGACGCGTGATGGGTATAGAGGTGCCAAATGTGAGCTGTAGGGCTTGTCACAGCGCCCCTGAAACAACAATGCAAATATTGGCAGCATGCCCGGTGTATGCAGTTTCGGCCTATATTCATCGCCACAATGCGGCGTTGAGAGTGCTATACTTTCATTTAAGACATCATTAAGCGATAGATCGGTCACCAGTTCTGCTGTATGTCCCGAACGATATTGAGTCCGTTGTGGAGAACGAAGGACTGTCTGTCTGTCCGTCTGTCCGTTCGTCTGTCTGTCTGTCAAGACCATTTTTCTCAGGAACGCGTAGAGGTAACAAGTTAAAATTTGTATCAAATACTCGGGTCTGCGGTCTCTTTCAGCTGTGAAAAAATCAAACTTGTAAGTCAACGCGATCAAATGATATGACCGTTTATGTCGTATATTTTGCGTTTTCACAAGGGAATCAAAACCTATAGGGTACTTCCCGTTGACCTAGAATCATGAAATTTGGCAAGAAGCGGTGTCTTACAGCACATGTAAATGGAAAAATCTGAAAACCATAAATATGTAGTTTAATTACAAGAAAAATGCGAATTTACTATTAGAAACTTATGAAAATACAACTAATGTGTTGCGTGGTATTGTCAGGCACCAGAAGCATATGGGTTGCATACAGTTAGGTCCTCCTAAAGATACCTTACTTAAAAGTTTGTACGGAACCCTCGGTGCGCGAGTCACAACTCGCACTTGGCCGTTTTTTTTTTTAGATTGGAATGGGTTGGCCTGTTCACTAACGGAACTGCGTTTCTTCTCACTATACTCCATGTTATCCTTTCTTTTTTTTTTGCTACCGTTATCTTTGCTTTTTTCCTTCTTCTTTCTGTTTCCTTACACCCAGCCCCTCTTCTCTTTCCTGTTCTCCTGGTATGATTACTTGGCTTTTTGGGGTTTTCGTGGCCCCTTCTGTAGGGCTGCGCTGGAAATTCGACGCTAGCGAACTACCAGCGGTTATAATCTCAACTAAACTTTATGTCCAACACTCGCACGTCTTAACTACTCGAACTCTCTCACAAGACTCACAATTGGAGTTGTTATTAGTTTGAGGGGATTCCATAGGACGAGTAATTTTTTTACAGAATATTTTGGGGTAAATTTGTTGTATTTTTTGAAAAAAGAATTCAGTTTAATTGCCAAAACTCTTGCTACACTGTTAATATAGGAGACAACGGGTTTTGAGACAAACCGGGTTTGTGAGTTTTAAGGGTGGAAATAAGGGTTTGATACTGATTTTTTTAGGATTTCTTTTGGATGGGAGGAATTAACTAGAATTTAATCAAATTTTTGACATCATATTTCGAACAATTTCTGTGAATTTTTTTGAATAATTTCAGCCAAAAATAAAAAAGTTACGGTGTGATGTCCGCCGAAGGATGTAAGTGAGTTTTCCAATTGCCTGCAGCGTAGCCATTCCGATTTTCCGATGTGAAATCAAAAAAAATTTTGATTTTACATTAATAACTTATTTTCTAAGAATATGAACCTCAATGCATGCGAAAAAATGAAAATTAAAAAAATTTGCAGGAATTTTTCTTCGATTTTTGTCTCTAATTATGCAAGGAAAAATGCCCTTAAAATCATGATATGATTTCACAAGTTGGTTCATATAATTTGAAATTTCATAAAGAATCAATTTTCATAATGATCGGTTCCACACTTTTTGAGTTAGATTGCACGCAAATGTGAAGTCATTTCGAGATAAACGAGGTGATGCTCCGCTCGAGCCTGTAGCCTGTACCCGATGTGCATAGAACGGAGTGTTCTATACTCATAAATCGATTTTAAATTTTGACAGCGTATTCTTGGATAGTTAAGCATCCTAATGTGGACATTTGAACATCCTAATATGGTTCCCCCCCCTTCATGAAACTATAGAGTTTGATAGCGCTGTGGGATTCTGAATTATGATTTTAAATTTATCAAATTCTGAGAACAAAGTTGTAATATTTTTTAAGAGACTTTTTTTGGACGAAAATTCTTCAGGTGCCATGGTCTCGTCCAAAGCCTCAGTCATAGATTTCCCCAAAATCGAAAACTCCAAATAATCCACAAAACTAAAGACTTCTTCTTCTAGTGCTCCTCCTATCGGAGATTTGCTATCATCATGGCAATGCACACTTTGTTGACGGCAGCTCTGAACAGTTGGATGTTGGTACAGCCAAACCATTCTCTTAAGTTTCTGAGCCAAGACGGTCGTCGCCTGCCGATGTTCCTTTTCCGTTTATTTTCCCCTTGTATTATCAGTTGCAGAAGTTCGTAGTAAGTCCGACCCAAATGTCAACCTCTCCTGCACGCGGTGCCCGCTGCTAGATAACGAACGAGGCTCTTGCGACCGAGTCATGGCGGTATAACCATTCCAACGAGAATAAAGGAAATGTATTCTCACAACATAAAGGAAGGCAACGGGATACCACCTTTATTATTCTTTCCCAAGACAATAACATGAGTACATTTAATTCAAAACTTTCCGGAGCTATAAATAGTTCCCCAATCGGATCTCCGGGGGGGACGGATTTAAATGTAACAAATATAAGAGCAAACCTAAGAAAACCATTGAAGATAGGAACATGGAATGTAAGAAGCCTATTTGAAGCTGGGAAATTGGCAAACCTCACACGAGAAATGTACAGACTTGAACTAGATGTCCTGGGCGTTGCTGAGACCTGGTGGCCTGGCGTCGGAGAGTGCAATGTGGATAACGGAGTATTTTTCTACTCTGGTAATGAAGATCCAAAAGATAGGAAGGGTGTGGGAATCGTTATAACTAAAGAACTATTGAAATCTGTGGTGGACTTTGTCCTATACTCGGACCGCACTGCTTTATTGAAGCTCAGAGCCAAGCCAAACGATCTTAATATAATACAGGTATATGCACCAACTGCGGAATCGCCGGACCATGATGTAGAAAATCTTTATGATGAAGTCAAAGAATTGCTTAAATTGACTAAAAAACACGACGTCAACATAATTATGGGTGACTTCAATGCCAAAATAGGTAAGGGTAGCGTTGAGGAGTTGGTCGGACCATATGGTCTTGGAGAAAGGAACGAGAGAGGCGATCGACTTTTGCAATTCTGCCAAGAGGAAAGCATGAGAATTACAAATACATGGTTTCAACTACACCCTCGCCGACTTTATACCTGGAAGTCCCCAGCGGACCGACTACACAATTTAGTGCGAAACCAAATAGATTTCATCCTAATTAACCAGAGATTCAGCTCGACCATCAAGAGGGCCGTCACATATCCTGGGGCGGATGTACCTTCTGACCATGTGCTGTTGATGGCCGTCTTGAAAATTTCCTTGTCAAGGCAAAGAAAGTCAACCACACAGCGACGGGTGGCGTTGGAAAAATTGAGGGACCCAATAATAAAATCTGAGATGTGTAATGAGATAAACACACAAATTCAAACAATAACATCGAATATTGGAGATGAGCCGACGCAATCTTGGACAAAGATAATGGACATTGCAACAAACTCAATGCAAAACAGATTAGGATATAGGACAAAGAACAAAAAGCAAAAATGGATGACGGATGAGATTTTGTTGTTAATGGACGAACGTCGAAAACACAAGAACAAGGCGGACAGCAGCAGGTACAAAGAAATTCAAAGACTAATAAGATCAAAGATTAGAATAGCAAAAAACGAATGGCTTAAACGTGAATGCTCAGAAATAGAACGGCTGCAAAATCAACACGACGATTTTAATCTGCACAAAAAGCTAAAGGAGACTGCTGGCATATATAAAAATCAACTATAACAGTAAATATTAGCAACCAGATAGTCCTCGACAACAAAGAAAAGAACAATGTCTGGGAAAGGTATATTGAAGAACTTTTTGACGACGACAGACCCCCAGCTGGCACCAATAACTCTCTAACCAATAACTCTCTGACCGGCCCATCGATCACTAAGGGCGAGATTAAAAACGCTATACGTAATTCAAAAAATAACAAAGCGGCTGGCCCAGATGAAATTCCGTCAGAAATACTTAAACTCCTAGATGAAAGAGGCATCACAGCACTACATAAAGTATTTAACACCATATATGAGACAGGTCACTACCCCAAACAGTGGTTGTGCTCTACCTTTATCCCCCTGCCTAAGAAGACCAATGCAAGAAAATGTGAAGATCATAGACTTATTAGCCTGATGAGCCACACAAAAATATTCCTCAAAATCATTCACCAGAGAATTTACAAGAAATGTGAAAGAGACATAGGCGACTCGCAGTTTGGGTTTAGACAGGGTTTAGGTACACGAGAAGCGATAGTTGCAACACAAGTGCTTGTCCAAAACTGCAAAAATGATCAGAGAAAGGATGTGTGTCTATGTTGCATAGACTATGAAAAGGCATTTGATCGCGTACAACACCACAAATTAATGCAGCTCCTCAATAGGCTTGATATAGACCAAAAGGACATTAGATGCATTGAAAACCTATATTGGAACCAAACAGCGCAAATCAAATTAGGCAATAATATGTCCAAAGCCATACAGATTAGAAGGGGGGTACGACAGGGATGTGTGCTGTCTCCACTCCTATTCAACTTATATTCGGAAACAATATTCCAAGAGGCTTTGGAAGACGTGGAAATGGGAGTCAAAGTTAATGGAGTGTGGATTAACAATATACGCTATGCTGACGATACGGTCTTAATCGCGGATTTAGAACATACACGACCTACAACAACTGGTCAACAAGGTAGGAGAACAGAGCAAATCAATGGGCTTAAATATCAACATCAAAAAAACAAAGTTTATGATTATCTCTAGAAACCTAAATATGTTTGAAAACTCCACCATAACATTTAACGCAGGGCCCATAGAAAGAGTAGAAAAATTTAAATACTTGGGCATCTGGCTTTTCGAAGACTGGACATCAGACAAGGAAATAAAATGTCGCATTGAACAAGCTCGACAGGCATTCCTGAGGTTTCGAAGAGTGCTGACCTGTTCCGATTTTGACCTCAACCTAAGACTCAGATTCATTAAATGCTACGTCTGGTCGGTGCTTCTTTACGGTATGGAAGGTTGGACATTAAAGAAGGCTGCAATTAACAAATTAGAGGCTTTCGAGATGTGGCTGTATCGCAGAATCCTGAAGATACCTTGGACGGCTAGATTAACAAACGAAGAAGTTCTAAGACGTGTCAACAGACAACGTGAACTGTTTGAATTGATTAAGAAAAGAAAAACGGCATATCTAGGGCATATAATGCGGAACACGAAATATCAATTCTTGCATCTATTGATCGAAGGCAAGATCGAAGGCCGGAGAGGGATCGGAAGGAAAAAAATGTCCTGGCTGCGAAATATCAGACAGTGGACAGGGCTACGCCATATACAGTCGTTGATACACACCGCAAGGAATAAGGAAGCAATGGAAAATGTTATCGCAAACATCCATTAATGGATACGCATTGGAAGAAGAAGAAGAAGTTCGTACTTGGGGCCTCGCATTATATGTTCTAAGTATTGTAGTTTTCTCGTTTTTATGGTGTGAATGATTTCGCATTCCTTTTGCATTTTGCACTTCCTTTAGGACTTCGATGTTGGTAACCCTATCAGTCCACGAGATCCTCCACATTCTTCGGTAACACCACATTTCGAAAGCTTTCAGTTTGTCCATGTGCCATTTTTTCAGCGTCCATGCTTCCACCCCATAAAGCAACGTGGAGAAAACGTAGCATCGCAACATCCTTATTTTAAGCTCTATGTTAATATCTCGGCTTGTGAATAACTTTCTCATTTTCGTAAAGGAAGATCTTGCTACCTCAATTCTCGATCTAATTTCTCTTGGTATGTCTCCCGTTTGTACCATTCATGCCCCTAGGTATTTATATGTCGATACATTTTCTATTATGGTGTTTCAAATTCTTAGATTTATCTGGTTTTGGTTTTGTAAAGATTTTGTGACTAGCGTTATTTTGGTTTTATTTTTGTTAATTTTCAGTTCATATTCGTTGCAACGATCATTTAATTTATTGACTAGTTGTTGCATGTCTGTTATATTGCTGGCTAATAGGACTGTAGGGTTCAAAGGGTAGTGCATGCGCAACCGCAGGACAATCGCACAGGAAGAGATTGTAGCATAGCCTCTCCTACCCAAGTCCGACTCTCACCTCCACGTGGTGAACCCTGGTAACCTGAGCAACCAAGCTGGAGATGCGGTAACCAACCCGTATGGAAAGCGCGGTCAGGGCCAACGAGAGCGGGTGAAATGGTCCTCCGAAAAGGGGGTTTTGCGATGGGCCAACAACTCATCCATAGAAAAAAAAGAAACCGTTACGAAACCACCAAACGTGCCTCGGACTGGACTGACTACTCGGCAACGACCACAGCAATGCACAAGGAAATCGAAAGAAATTACGATGGGAACATGGAATGTAAGGAGCCTCTACCAGATAGGTGCACTAAAAGCCTTAACAAACGAAATGGAGAGATACAAACTCGACATAGTGGCACTACAGGAGACCAACTGGAGCGATAGCGGCATCATGGATATAGGAAAATATAGGATATGTAAAAGCAGTAATTATGGGAAGGCGCACAAGTTACGAACAGGCTTCATACTCAAGAAAAGTGTAGGGAAGGATATTATGGACTTCCAAGCAGTAGATGACAGACTCTGCATGATCCGAATAAGAATGAAGCTCTTCAATCTGACAATAATTAACGTACATGCACCGAGCGAAGAGAAAACAGACGACGAAAAAGAGATCTTCTACGCAAAACTAGAAAGGCTATTCGATTCGACACACAACAACGACGTAAAGATGATCTTGGGGGATTTCAATGCTAAGATAGGGAAAGAAGACGTATACAGACCCACGATTGGAAAACACAGCCTACACGAAAATACTAACGACAATGGACAGAGACTAGTGGACCTAGCAGCATCTAGAAACCTTGTAATCAGCAGTACGCTATTCCCACATAAAGACATCCACAAGATGACATGGAGATCACCAGACGGAAGGACACTCAATCAAATAGACCATGTCTTAATAAACACAAGATTTATGTCCAGCATACAGGACGTCAGAAGCTACAAAGGGGCAGACTGCAACTCGGACCATTACCTGGTGAGGATTAAATTAAAACAAAGGCTAGCCAACTCGAAAAAGCCAGCAAACAGCGGAATAGAAAAATGGGATGTGGAAAAACTGAACTTAACCAGGGTAAGGCAACGATACGAAGAAAAGATCGCCGAAAAACTAGGAGTGTTGACGGAAAATCATAGTATTGAAGAACAATGGACGGAAATTGCAAAGGGGATTAAGGAATCGGCAGAGGAGGCTCTCTGGAAAGTCTATAGGAAAAAACGAAACCAATGGTACGATGCAGAGTGTGAAGAAGCACGCGAGAAACAACAGAAAGCTAGGGCAGAGAATTTGCAGAGACCCACGAGAGCCAAACAAGCAAAGAAAGGAAGCATCCAAATTATTTCGGAAGAAGAAACGGGCCTATTTTAACGACCAGGTGGCACAGATAGGACACCACCAAGAGAAACACGAAATTAGAGAATGATACAAGATAGTGAACAACCTGCGAAATGGATTTCAGCCCAGAGCAACAATAATCAACAGTAAAGAGGGCACCTTACTGGCTGAAGAAAGTAAAGTGGTAGGTAGATGGGCGGAATATTTTAACGAACTCCTGAATACCTCACTACGAGTGGAATTAACCGGACAAACAGCTGAAGACGACCCAATTCACACACCAGAAGTAAGAGATCTGAGAGAAGATAACGAACCATCACAAAGAGAAATAAGCGAGGCGATAAAGGCACTAAAGAACCACAAAGCACCGGGACCGGACATGATAACATCTGAAATGATCAAAATGGGAGGAGACGCTCTGAACTGTGCTTTACACCAGCTGATAGGAAGAATCTGGAGGACAGAAGAGATACCCGAGGAATGGCGGGAGGGGAAGATATGCCCTATCTATAATAAAGGAAACAAACTGGAGTGCAAGAACTATCGTGGTATAACTCTTCTTAACACGGCCTACAAGGTGCTGTCATGGATAATCGAACGAAGACTCCAACTGTACGCAGAGAGCATTATAGGACAGTATCAGACAGGTTTCCGGAAAGGAAAGTCGACGACTGACCAAATGTTTACACTCAGACAAATACTAGAAAAGACATGGGAAATGAACATCAGCACATACCAGGTCTTCGTAGACTTTAAACAAGCGTATGATTCTATCGATAGAAGAACTCTCATGAAGACAATGGAAGAATTCGAGATACCACAAAAGATCATTAAATTGGTAAATTGTACGTTAAAAAAGACTTGGAACCAAGTCGGTATCCAAAAAACGACATCGCACAAGTTTGAAACCATTACAGGTCTGAGACAAGGAGACAGTCTATCACCCATATTATTTAACATCGCGCTCGAAAAAGCTATAAGGAAAGCTCAGATAGAATGCAACGGTACCATCTACAATAAATCCACGCAACTTTTGGGCTATGCTGACGACCTAAACATCATCGGTAGATCGCTAACGGCAATGAAAGATGCTTACGGTAAAATGGAGAAGAGAGCCAAGGAGATAGGTCTGTCAATAAACAAGGATAAAACAAAACTAATGATGTTAAGACCGGGAGCGCCAGGATATGGGAGAGTACACTGTAGAAGTCGTCAACAACTTTAAATATCTGGGATCAACCGTCACGGATCAGAACGACGAAGGGGTGGAAGTACAACATAGAATCATGCAAGCCAACAGGCCATACTTCACTCTTAAACCCATCCTTAACTCGAAGCTAGCTAGCAGACAAACGAAGTGTAATATATATAAAGCAATCATACGACCCATCCTCACATATGGAAGCGAAGCATGGACGCTGACCCAGAAATCGGAAAAGATGCTGGAGATTTTTGAGCGAAAGATCCTGAGGAAAATTTTTGGGGCAATTAACAGCGAAGAGGGCTGGAGAATCAGGATGAACTTCGAACTATATCAGTTATACAAAAGCCCAGATGTGGTATCCCACATAAAACTAAGCAGGCTAAGATGGGCGGGACATGTGTGCCGGATGGCTCCAACAGCAGTGCCGAGACAAATACTCAGAGTG
Source organism: Phosphuga atrata (assembly GCA_944588485.1). Lineage (NCBI taxonomy): Eukaryota > Metazoa > Arthropoda > Insecta > Coleoptera > Silphidae > Phosphuga > Phosphuga atrata. The sequence continues at coordinate 11,195,344 of OX155908.1, read as the reverse complement.
CCGGAAGGTAGAAGGAAAGCGGGCAGGCCAAGGGCGAGATGGGAGGAAAGTGTGAAAAGGGATGCGAGAGAGATGCTGGGGGTGCGGAACTGCAGGAACCTCCGCGGGCGGCGGCAGAGGAAAGGGAACGCTGGAGACAACGTTTGGTGGAGGCCAGGGCACGCTTCGGGCTGTAGCGCCATTGGAGAGAGAGGGGGAATAGGACTGTGTCGTCAGCATATCTTATATTATTGATCGCTTCTCCATTTATAATAATTCCCGTCATTTCCTCTTCCATGGTTTCCGTAAAAATAGCTTCACGGTACAAGTTAAATAACATTGGCGATAAAATACACCATTGTCTTACTCCTCTGCGAATCTCTATTTCCTCCGTTAGTTGATTTTCTACCTTTATGTAAAGTCACTTTATGGTTTTGTTGGAAGGAGTCGAGCCACAGGAAAGAGTAGGGAATAGAAGAGTAAGGGAGGAACAAGCTTTGGAAGATTTAGGCCAAGAAGAAATAAAGATTGATGAAGTGGAAAAGGTTATAGCAGCACTACAACAAAAAAAAGCCCCAGGCCCTGACGGCGTAGGAAACGAAGCCTGGAAAGCTATCCCGAAAGAGTGTAAGACTAGAATCACCCAAGAATTGAATTTGGTATGGAGGGGAGCAAAGAGTGCACCAACGAGCTGGAAGGAGGGAATAATTCACCCAATATATAAGAGTGGAGATAGGGAAAATGTAGGAAACTACAGGCTGATTACGCTAGTGAATTCGGCATATAAAATTTTCACCAAAATCTTGGACGAGCGGTTGAGGAGAGAGATAGAGGAGAAGCATCTAGTGCCAGAGGTGCAAGCTGGTTTCAGAGAGGGACGGAGTACGATAGAGCATTTAGTAACCCTGCGCTACATAATTGATCAAGAAATAAGCAGAGGGAGCCTGTTTGCTCTTTTCATTGACCTAAAGGCGGCGTATGATTCGGTAGATCGAGGGAAGTTGGTAGAGTGCTTGGGAAAAAAGGGAATCTCAGAGAGTGTGATAAGGAATGTAAGAGAGTTATATAAGGAAACAGTATGTAAGATTAGAGTGAATGGGTGTGAATCTGAGTATTTCGAAGTAAGAAAGGGTCTGAGGCAGGGATGCCCGTTCAGTCCTACACTTTTTAATCTCTATGTGGCTGACATGGAGAAAGTGTTGACAGATGGCCAAGCTGGAGGCGTGGTTATAGGGAGAAAGAAAGTGTGGAGCTTAGCCTACGCGGACGATATGGTAGTGTTCGCTAAAACCGCAGGAGAAATGAAGGAGTTGATTTAAAGGCTGAGAGGTTATTTTAAAAAGAGAGAGCTAAATGTAAACGTGGGAAAAACTAAATGGATGCGTTTTAAAAGGGGAGGTAAATATAGGAAAGAACGTTTCGAATGGCTAGGAAAGGAAATTGAGGAGGTGCAAAAGTTTAGGTATTTAGGATATGTGTTTGGAACTGGGTGCACTAATAGGGAGCATGTAGATTATGTGTCAAAAAAAGCGTGGGTGGCGGCAGAACGCATGTGGAAGGGATGGAGATCTAGTTTTGAAGGGAACTTTAGGGCGGCGGAGGTAATATGGAAAGTGTGTGTGAGAAGTGTTTTGACCTATGGTTCGGAAGTATGGGGGATTAGAGAGGAAGAGAAGATAGAGAGGGTTCAACAAAACTTCTACAAGAAATTCCTAAAGTTAGACAAATCGACACCAGGCTACATAGTTCTGCAAGAGGTGAATGCCCACAAGGTGGCCGTTTTAGCGGCAAACAGGGTGATAAGATATGAATACAAGGTGAGTGAAATGGGGGATGAAAGAATAATAAAAGAGGAATTTAGAATGGCAAATCAGGAGGGTGAAAGAGGGAAGAATGGGAATACGTGGGGAATGAATAAAAGGAAATTATATGAAAGAGCAGGGATATCTGGCGAGGGACTAGAAAAACTTAAGAGGGAAGGGAAAAACTGGGTGGAAATGCTAGGTGAGCGATTAGTAGAGGTAGAGTTACAGGAACGCCAAGACCAAATTGCAAACAGTAGATTTTTCAAAGAATATGCAAAGATTCAGGTACTTGGTCGTTTACCTACCTATTTATACTCAACGAAAGAGGCAGACACGCAGGTCATACTGGCAAGGTTTAGGTGTGGAAGTGAAGAGCGTGGTAGGAAATATTGGATGAGTGAAGAATATCGGAAGTGCACAGTTTGTGGGGCTGGAGAGGATAGATGGGAACATTGGATAGAAGAATGTACAAGGAATGAATGGAAGGAACAGGAGAAAAGGCTAGGACAAGAATGGAAGAAGTGTATGGATGAAAGTGGAATTGGTTTGGAATTGTTAAGGAGGGTGAAAAAGTGGAAAGAGCAAATAGGCAAAAAGGAAGAACCTATTCCTTTAGTATATAAAGTGTAGGTAATATATGTATAGTATGTAATATATTTTAATATATTTTGTATATATGCCAATAAAAGGTTATAATAATAATACCTTTATGTTTGCATTTTGACCCCAGTATAAGTTGTTAATTATTCTTACGTCTCTCAAGTCGATGTTTTTACTAATTAATATCTGTTGTAGTTTGTCGTGTCTTACTTTGTCAAATGCTTTTTCAAAATCAATGTAACATGCCACCACATCTTGGTTCATATCCAAGCAACGTTGGAATAGAACGTTGATCCCGTAAAGCGCTTCTCTGACTGGCGGACTGCCGAAAGTCTTCGACTCGGGTTTCTCCCGTGAAAGGAAAGTGATGGAAGAAACTAAAAACTTCAACTAAAGTCTAAGAAATCTAGAAACTAAAGTCCTTCAGTCGGCTATCTTCCAGGAAAGGAAACTGAAGGAAGAAACTGAAAACTGCCGAAAGTCTTCCAGTCGGCTTTCTCGCGGGAAAGGAAACTGAAGAAAGAAACTGAAAACTACCGAAAGTCTTCCAGTCGGCTCTCTCCCGGGAAAGGAAACTGAAGCAAGAAACTGAAAAGTGGCAAAAATCGGCTTTCTTCCGGAAATGGTTTTAAATATAAAATAACGTATTGGTACGTCAACGGCTCATATGCTTTGATTATAAATTGACGTACTACTACGTCGTCGACTACCAAATTGCAAATGAGAAAAACTTATTAGTACGGCAACGGACTGCACAGTGCTGCAATAAAAGTCTAGGCTGAAACCTGTTACAAATATAAAAAATACAGAGCATTAAAAATTACAAAAATAAATGAGTTGAAGGTGGAAAAACACTATTGATTTATCAGCACATGTAATAGTAATTATAATTCTCGAGTTTTTGAAAACAATATTTTTTAACTTAAGTTTCATCTCAAGGTTTCAATATTTGGACTATGTATATATACACACACGGGCGTAACGGGCCCATTTGCACACGAGAATCAAGCCCACGTCCACGCAGTTTACATTTCCGTCCAGACGACCGACGATATTCTGGAGACTGCAACAGAGAGCGTTCGATAAGGAATGGTGAGTTTAAATACGAGCAAGAATAATCAATAGTAGCCAGGACTAGACAGGAATTGAGAAGATTGGGTAAGAACAGTATATGCTAGACAAGGCTGGATGAGACTAGACTAAGGTAACTAAAGTTTGTTGTAGATAAAGCGGTACAAAAATCTCAAAATGTGGGCAAAAACAAGACTAGGCAAGACTAGACAGGACTAGGCAAGTCTAAACAAGGCCAGACAAGTAAATATAAGACCAGCAAAGGCCAGGCAAGACCTAATAAGACCAGAAAAGACCAGGCTATTCGAAAAAAGACCAGATAAGACCTAACAAGACAAGACAAGAACAGAAAAGACGAGACAAGTCCAAGACACAACTAATTCCTTTCAGGCTAATTCAAAAAACCTAACCTAACCTAACCTAACCTAACAAGACCAGACAAGAACAGAAAAGACGAGACAAGTCCAAGACACGACTAATTCCTTTCAGGCTAATTTCTTTGGTATTCCACAAAGTTGTTTAATTGCACCTAACAAGACCAGACACGACCAGACAAGACAAAGTAAGACCAGACAAGAGCAGGGAAGACCAGACAAAACCACACTTTTCTGTCTGGTCGTTGTTTCAGACAAAACAACGACCAGACAGAAAAGACGAGACAAGTCCAAGAAGACAAGTCCAAGACCCGACTAATTCCTTTCAGGCTAATTTCTTTGGTATTCCACAAGGTTGTTTAATTGCACCTAACAAGACCAGACACGACCAGACAAGACAAGGTAAGACCAGACAAGAGCAGGGAAGACCAGACAAAACCACACAAGACCAAGCAAGACTAGACAAGACCAGACAAAACCACACAAGACCAAGCAAGACTAGACAAGACCAGACAAGACTAGGCAAAGATTGATCAATACAAAATAAGAGTTAAGCAGAACAAGACAAGGTTTGACGAGCCTTTGATATAATTGTTTTCAGATGAAAATGAGTACCTTCTTGATGAATTGCCTCAGCTATCTGAACGTGCTAGGTGTACTTGTTCTAACGCTGTCCGCTGTGGCCTTAGGCTACTATATACAATGGAGACTTAAACGCCGCCACTTGATGGAGGTTTCGTCGAAGATCCCCTTGGCTAAGAACAAGTCTTATCTGCCAATAATCGGACACGCTCATCACTTCATCGGCGACACAGAGCGTAAGTGCGCTTGATTCTCAACACGACGTGAGCGGGAGGCCGTAATCCTATATGTTGATGATGTTGATGCGCATTTTTGTTGTTTGTTTAAGGGATTGTTAATTCCGTGGCGGAATTCTGCGCGAGTTCGAATTACGCAGTTACTGCCCACCTGGGTCATCGAGTGTTCCACACGATAGTCCGGCCGGAGGACTTTGAGGTTGTTCTTAACAGCAGCAAGGCGTTGGGGAAGGACGATCTGTACAGATTCACTGTGCCACTGGCTGGGAACGGAATCTTTAATCTGGACGGTGATTGGGAAGCGTTTGGATGAGCGCAAATAACTTGTTTGTTTTGCAGTCGACACCTGGAAGTGGCATCGTAAATTGATCATGCCCACGCTCAACCAGAAGGTTTTGAACAGCTTCGTGCCGATCTTTGCGGAACAGTGCCAGGTGATGGTGGACCTGCTCAAGGATGAAATTGGGAAGGACGTTGACATTTACCAGTTCGTTTCCAAATGCACTTTGGACTGCGTTTTGGGTAAAATTTTGTAAAAATAAAAATCCTGCCTCATTTTGCCGCAATTTCACAGAATCTTCCATGGGGGTGAAGATGAACTGCCAGACCACGGACTTCAACGGGATCGAGGAAAAAGTCACAAGGTGAATTGCAAATTTCCAGAGATCGATATCAAACTGTTTGTCCATTGCAGGGGCATGGATTTGGCAATGATACGAATCTTCAATGTGATCTACCACTTCGACTTCATCTACAACCTCACCAGCTTGGCGAGGGAGGAAAAAAAGATTGTGAGCAGTTTTAAATCCTTCATCAATAAAGTAAGTCAGACAAGACAAAGCTAAACAGACTAAACAATGCAGATAAGACGATGTTTTCAAGAATTAGTTTTGTTTAGATTGTAGTCGATAGGAAGCGGGAATATCTGCTTAAGAAAAAGCTGGCGGAAGAGCAGCCAGAAGCGGAAGTTGTAGGTAAATATCTAATAGACTCTGATTGCGGAAATTACAGGTTAGATTATAAGTAAATATTGCTGAAAAATTACCCTTGTTGAATAACCGTTTTTCTTGTGTCTCTGTCCCTGCGACACTGATATATGCAGAAAGTTAACTTGTTATTAGTCGTTGTTTCCTGTGCGTTTTAGAAACTAGGAAGCGAAAAGCCTTCCTGGACCATCTGATCCAACTGACCATCGAGGAAAACACGCTGAGCAACGAAGCGATGGGCGACGAAGTCCGAACTTTCGTCATTGCCGTAAGAAAACTTCTTGCTATTAACAGTCACCAAGTCCCTTCCCCGCATTCTTTCCTAACAATTACAACGGGTTTCTTTTGCTCTAGGCGTGGGACACTTCCGGAACGGTGGTGGGCTTCGTCTTAATGTGCATCGCGATGTTTCCGGACGTCCAGGTACAGGAAATGCCGAATAATTCGCAGAAATGACTCGCTTATTCCTTCCCTGTTTCCAGCAAAAAGTCTTTGAGGAAGTCATCGAAGTCGTCGGTCACGAAAGGGACGTCGAAGATACCGATCTCTCCCAAATGAAGTACATGGAAATGGTGATCAAGGAAATGATGAGGATATTTCCAGTCGCGCCTATTATTGTTAGGAAAGTTTCTGAAGACTTGGAGCTAGGTATAGTTTTATTTTGATTATATATAGATTTTGGTGCTGCGAACTTTTGTACCCCATCCTCTTCCTCTAATCGTTGGGATGCTTACCCATTTAGAGCGCCTTCTCCAGTCCTTTAATCAGGAATTTCAGGATCTTGGTGGGATTCAAATATTGCAACTTATCTTCATTCCAGCAATGGGCCCCAAGATATATGACCACTCAATCTACTCTCCCTTGATTATGCTGTTTCCGATAAGTGTAGTAAGTCTTATAATTGTTTGTTTCAGAAACGTGTACTTTAGCCAAAGGCGTAGGATTAGTATTATCCATACTGGTGCTGCACCGCAATCCGCTATACTTCAAAGACCCGCTGAAGTTTATCCCCGAACGCTTCACCCCTGAAGAATCGGCGAAGCGGCACCCTTACTCCTACCTGCCGTTCTCCGGAGGACAACGCAATTGCATCGGTGAGTGTTGATCCCGATCTTCGATTCGGACTCAGCCAGTTTGCGTTTCAGGTCCCAAGTTTGGAATGATGCTGGTGAAATGTATGGTGGCTGCGGTGGTGAGGAAGTTCGTCGTGACCACTGAGTACAAGAGCGTGGAAGAGGTCAGAATAAAGCAGTCGGTGGTGATAAAACCTGCTGCGGGGTTCAAGCTGGGGCTGATCCCACGACGCGATTAACTGCTCCTCGATTAGATTTCGTTTGATTTAGGCGGGCTAAAGATTAAAGGCATTTGGTGGATTGTTTCCAAGACAATATTCAAGATAATTCTCTAGACTCCATCCAAGTTATTTCCCTTTATGACTAATTCCTTTGGTATTCCACAAGGTTGTGTTATTGCACCGGTATCACTTATAACTAGAGAAGACTAAACAAACATTCACTAGCTTAAACAAGGCTATACAACGTTAATCAAGACAAGTCTACTAGACTAGACAAGACTAGACAAGACTAGACAAGACTAGACAAGACTAGACAAGACTAGACAAGACTAGACAAGACTAGACAAGACTAGACAAGACTAGACAAGACTAGACAAGACTAGACAAGACTAGACAAGACTAAACAAGACTAGACAAGACTAGACAAGACTAGACAAGACTAGACAAGACTAGACAAGACTAGACAAGACTAGACAAGACTAGACAAGACTAGACAAGACTAGACAAGACTAGACAAGACTAGACAAGACTAGACAAGACTAGACAAGACTAGACAAGACTAGACAAGACTAGACAAGACTAGACAAAACTAGACAAGACTAGACAAGACAAGACTAGTCTTGTCCAGTCTTGTCCAGTCTTGTCCAGTCTTGTCCAGTCTTGTCCAGTCTTGTCCAGTCTTGTCTAGTCTTGTCTAGTCTTGTCTAGTCTTGTCTAGTCTTGTCTAGTCTTGTCTAGTCTTGTCTAGTCTTGTCTAGTCTTGTCTAGTCTTGTCTAGTCTTGTCTAGTCTTGTCTATCTTGTCTATCTTGTCTAATCTTGTCTAGTCTTGTCTAGTCTTGTCTAGTCTTGTCTAGTCTTGTCTACTCTTGTCTAGTCTTGTACAGTCTTGTCCAGTCCTGTCCAGTCTTGTCCAGTCTTGTCTAGTCTTGTCCAGCCTTGTCTACTCTTGTCTAGTCTTGTCCAGTCTTGTCCAGTCTTGTCCAGTCTTGTCCAGTCTTGTCCAGTCTTGTCCAGTCTTGTCCAGTCTTGTCCAGTCTTGTCTAGTCTTGTCTATCTTAGACAAGACTAGACAAGACTGGACAAGACTAGACAAGCCTAGACAAGACTGGACAAGACTATACAAAACTGGACAGGACTGGACAAGACTGGACAAGACTGGACAAGACTGGACAAGACTGGACAAGACTGGACAAGACTGGACAAGACTGGACAAGACTGGACAAGGCTGGACAAGACTGGACAAGACTAGACAAGAGTAGACAAGACTAGACAAGACTAGACAAGACTAGACAAGACTAGACAAGACTAGACAAGACTAGACAAGACTAGACAAGACTAGACAAGACTAGACAAGACTAGACAAGACTAGACAAGACTAGACAAGACTAGACAAGACTAGACAAGACTAGACAAGACTAGACAAGACTAGACAAGACTAGACAAGACTAGACAAGACTAGACAAGACTAGACAAGACTAGACAAGACTAGACAAGACTAGACAAGACTAGACAAGACTAGACAAGACTAGACAAGACTAGACAAGACTAGACAAGATTAGACAAGACTAGACTAGACTAGGCTAGACAAGACTAGACAAGACTAGACTAGACTAGACAAGACTAGACAAGACTAGACAAGACTAGACAAGACTAAACTAGACTAGTGTTATGGTTGCGATGGTACCACCAATGTAATGGTTGCGATGGTAGGTGAACCACCGCTGTTACCATTTGCTCCTGGAATTCTGGGTGATTGGGCACCTGCTCGCGGCCTTCAGATGTGGACGATCTTCCAGCAAGGGGAGTGAGTTGGTTTTGACCTTGCAACTCGCCAGTTGAGTTTCCTAGTTGGTATTTCTGGGTTGCAATGGGCACGGAGTCAAGATGGAAGTCGTTTCCTTAATTTTACGGAGGTTTTATTAGGTCATACACAATTTATATATTCTTTACAGGTTTTCACTTTACTTACTATAAGCTTGTTACGAACTGTCTCTTCTTGACTGACTTCATGACTGACTTTTCATAACTGACTTGGTGTGGAGGCTTTCTGGTATTTATACTAGGAAGTCGGGAAAGGGGTTGTCGTTTTCTTGTTATTGTGTTTGAAATGTTATTTGGATGTGATTACAGTTAATGGCCTTTTTCGAACAAGGCCGGGATGGGTCTTTGGTTAAAGTATCTAAACAATGTTAATGGTGTAGTTGTTTTAGATAATATGATATCTGCACAGAAAATATCAAAACGCTAGACAAGACCAGACAAGGCTAGAATAGACTAGACAAGACCAGACAAAACTAGACACGACTAGAGAAGACTAGACAAGACTGAATAAATATATTGACAACAATTTAGTTTTGTCTAGGCTAGACAATGGACTTGGTTAACGGATTTTCGACGATGATAAAACTGTTTTTTTTTTCGCCTAATCACAATAATAAATGTCGGTGCAGGCTTTGTGAATGGGGCACGTGCGCCAGACACACATCTGTCCGTGCAGCTGTCTGCACGCGACGCAGCACAAATAAAGGGTTTTACCGGAACCCCCTCAACGGGCGCGACGCCCTGCTGACCTTTGTCCCATTTTGTCATGAACTGCTGATAGTTAATATGATTACATATTCGGCTCGTTGTCGTTATCCAGGCAAGTCTGTCTAGTCATGTTTGTCTAGTCTTGTCATCTAGTTTTGTCTAGTCTGGTCTGTCTAGATGCGTCTGTTTAGCACCGTCTGTCCAGACTCATCTGTTTAAATGCGTCTGTCCAGACTCGTTTATCTAAACTAGTCTGTCTAGATTCGACTATCTATGCTGGTCTGTCTAGGTTCGTCTGTCTAGATTCGACTGTCTAAGCGTGTCTGTCTAGATTCGTCTATCTAAACTTGTTTGTCTAGACATAACAAACTAGGTCTTTCTTGGCTCGACTGTCAAGACTCGTCTGTCTATACTCGACTGTGTCGACTCGGCTGTCTAGACTTATCTTTCTAGACTCGTCTGTCTAGACTCGACTATCTCGACTCGTCTGTTTAGGCTTGTCTCTCTAGGCTCGTCTGTCTAGACTAGTCTGTCCAGATTCTATTATCTAGGCTCGTCTGTCTAGGCTCGTCTATTTATGCTCGTCTGTCTAGATTCGTCTGTCTAGGTTTATCTGTCTACACTCGACTATCTAGACTCATTTGTCTAAGCTCGTCTATATAGACTCGCCAATCTAGAGTTGACTAACTAGGTTCGTCTGTCTAGGCTCGTCTGTCTAGACTCGTTTGTCTATACTCGACTGTGTCGACTCGGCTGTCTATACTTATCTTTCTAAACCCATCTGTCCAGACTCGTCTGACGAGTCTAGACTCGACTATCTAGACTCAAGCCGACACAGAGCCAACCAAGCGGTACATGGCGCAAGGCGAAACCAAAATGGATAGCAATAGAGAGGAAATACAAAGGATTAAATGCTGTAATGCCAGTACGCAAACCACCAGTAGCGAAGAAGAGGAAAACCAACTTAAGCTACGCGAAGAAATTGAAAATAAGAATACCTATAAGAAATTCCAAGAGATCGCAGCCAAGGGTTGGCTAAAACAAGCGTTCATTATGGCCAAAGAAGGACATGGTAACTCACTGAATACTTCTGCAGACTGGGATATCGCCTGGTGTGTAGACGAGAAAATGAACGCAGATCACGGCGTACCAAAGGCCCTAAATAAAGCGTATGGTCGAGCTCGCGATGCAGCGCAGCAAGAGCAAACAACGGGCGAAGCAACCTATGTAAAACACATCGCGTCTCCAAACACAAACGGGGACATCAAAAGCTGCGACAGATATATATTCCAACTAATAAGGTCCAATCTGGAGACGGATATGGTGGACACAAATCAATTCTATGACGGCCTGCAAAACCTAAAGGAGTTGCTAAAGAAAAACAATAGAGATAAAGTGGCCTTTATAAGACAAATGGCACAAAACTGGCCAATCTAAAAAAAAGCCATAGAATTCACCTTCTCCGCGACAGAGGTAGAGGTTATACTGCCCAAAGGAGGGAACTAGGCAACCTTCAGATCCGCGACCACAACAGAATAGCGACCAGAATCCGTGGATAGAAGTAGACGCAAGCGGAAGACCTAAATCCCAACAAAATAAGTCCGAACGAACACAACACTCCGAAGCCATACTAATTAAGGAAGAGGGAAAATCATACGCGGACCTACTAAAAAGTGTGAAGGAAAAAATTGATCCTACAAATAATATAGGAAAATCTATCAAGAAGTTGAGAAAGGCAAAGACAGGAGAACTTCTAGTAGAAGGCAAAGCCCAGGAATTAAAACAAGAACTGGCCAAGCAATGCCCACTGGTCGATATACGGGTTAAAAGGTCCCACACATTGCTGCACATAAGGGACTTAGACGCCCTCACCACAGCGGAGGAGGTAGTCAGAGCCATCAGACCCCACCGAATCGATCCAAGTGACAAACATCCGACCAGTCTACGGAGAAAGTCAAACGGCAACTGCACCAATGGACAAAAACCAAGCCGCAAAACTTGTAGCAATTGGTAAGATAAGAGTGGGAATAGTAGAATGCCGAATTAGAAGTAGTAGTAGTAGTAGTAGAATGCCGAAAGGGTTGAGGTAGTAAAATGTCACAGATGCACCACTCAATAGACTGCAAAGGACCAAATCGACAGAAACTATGCCTAAGATATGGTCAGGAAGGGCACAAGGCCAAGGAATGCGATAATGAACCTTACTGCCCAATCTGCAACCAGACCACGCATCGGGCAGATTCTAGAGCGTGTCCCAAGTTCAGTAAAGCGCTAGAAGAGGCTAGGAGAGCAAGTGCACAAAATTACATAAGTCGGCGTCGGAAACAAGGCGGAAACAACATTGAGCCATAAAAATGGCTAGTATAATCCAAATAAACCTAATGAGATGCCGTTCAGCGCAGGACCTCCTCATCGCTACCGCAATGGAAAACAAGACAGACATAATTTTAGTAAGTGAACCGAACAAAAAAATGGTCAGTATTGGAGAATGGTTCATAGGACAGAAATGATACAGCAATCAGGATCATGAACACGAAAATACCAATAAGATACGGCAGCGGGCCAGGGTTCGTCTGGGTAGAAATGGACCACTACATCCTATATAGCTGTTACTTTTCGCCAAATCAACAAGTAGACCGGTTGTTAGTAGAACTCGGGGCACTAAGTCACGACATAAGAGGCCAAAATAATAAACCCAAAATTATAGCAGGCGACTTTAATGCAAAATCCCCCTACTGGGGATGTCCCGAACAGACAACAGAGGTGAGCTAGTTACGGATTGGGCGGCTGAATTGGATATCGTTCTGCTAAACCAAGGAAAACAGCACACATTTGCTAGAGGAAACTCATCTTCCATAATAGACCTAACCTTCTGCTCACATAACTTGGCCAAAAAGATACAAAACTGGACGGTTCTTAACAAAGAAACACTGAGCGATCACAGATACATAATAGGTAGAAGCATTATTCATATAAGGTAGAAGCAAACCCACCCAGAAAACCCACACTCCAGAAAAAAAGAATAGGCTGGAGCATAAAAAACCTCGATGAAGCAGCAATGAGAAAAAAACTTACAGAGCAAATACTAGGCACTGAAACGAGAAATGCTGATACGCAAAGAGGACCAACTAGGAGGAAGCAAGTATACTGGTGGACCAACGAAATATCAGACATGAGGGCCTTATGCGTCTCAGCCAGAAGAAAACTCCAACGACAGAATCCAAAATAAGATGAGCACGACCCGCTTAAAACATTAATGGACGCATATAAACTAAAAAAAGAGTTATGACCAGCAATAAGCAAGGCGAAACAAGCCCACTGGGAAAAAATGCTGGAAGATCTAGAGGCAAACATATGGGGAGATGCCTTTCAGCTATGTAAACACAAACTCAAAGTCCATACCCCTAATACACAACTACCTATAGAAGACCTCAAACAAGTGGTGGATGCACTATTCCCAGAACACGAACCCTTTGCCTGGGAGCAGCCAGAGGTAAAGGTTATACCACTATTTACAGAGGAGGAGCTCGCCATAGCAGAAAAGCGGATCCACATCGGAAGAGCAGCAGGGCCAGATGATATATCGCCCGAGATAACAAAAATTGTAGCTCGCCACCACCCACAATTTGTATTGGAGACGATGAACTAATTGCTGGAAATTTCCCAAAGAAATGGAAAAGAGCGAGGATAGTCCTGTTACGCAAGGGCAATAAACCAATGGGCGAACCAACTTCATACAGGCCGCTGTGCATCCTAGAAACACCGGGAAAACTTTTAGAACAACTGCTGCTGGGCAGATTTAAAAGGGAACTTGAAACTGGAACCGGACTGCCTGAGATACCATACGGCTTCAGAGAGGGTAGGTCCACAATCAGTGCGATAAATGCTGTATTAAAACTCACCGAGGAGGCAAGACAAGGCTCCAAAAGACGAGAAAGATATGCGCATTAATCGCCTTCGACTTTCAAAATGCTTTTAATAGTGCAAGCTGGAAAATTATAATGCATGAAATGACAAGAAGAGGCGTGGCTCCTTACCTACTACGCATACTGAAGAGCTACCTCGGTGACAGAACCCTATTATTAGAAACAGATGGAAGTACAGTGGTGAGGGAACTAAGTAGTGGTGCCCCGCAGGGTTCAGTTTTGGGCCCAACTCTGTGGAACATCCTATACGACGGGGTCCTAAGACTCGGACTCCCAGATGGGAGTTTATTGGTTTTGCCGACGACCTGGCGCTGATGGTCTCGGCCAGAACGGAAATTTATATAAAGCTAAAGGCAAACCGCGCAATACAACAAGTAATAGAGTGGATGACAACCAATAAAATAACGCTTGCACCGGAAAAGTCCGAAGCTGTGTTACTTACTGGGCTTAGGAGATTAAAGCCAATAACTTTCCAAATACAAGAGACCCGCATAGCCCCAAAGGATGAAATTACATATCTTGGAGTAGTAGTGGACAAAAGACTTTCCTTCGTCCCACATATCACGAAGGCAGCAGCCAAGGGTATGAATAAGGTAGCTGCAGTGCTGGACAAAATTATGCCCAATGTAGGTGGCCCAAGAAGCCACAAACGCAGACTCCTTAGTATGGTCATGCAATCTACTATGCTCTACGCCGCCCCAACGTGGGTTAAAAGCATGGATGTGGAAAGTAATGTTAAGAAGCTAGCAGCAGTACAAAGAAAGGTCGCTATTATGGCCTGTAGCGCATATAAAACTATATCCGGAGAAGCCGCCCTAGTAATCGCGGGCATACCTCCCATAGACTTCTTAGTAAAAGAGAGAGCTGAATTATACGCGAATGGTAGCAACAGGCAAGCAAGGAAAGCAGCTAGAAAAAATCTGCTAGGGGAATGGCAAATAAGATGGCGGGTTTCGGACAAAGGCACAGCTGGTCATACCAGATATCTCGACAATGCTGAACAGGAAGCACGGTGCAACAAACTTTCATCTAACACAATTCCTCTCAGGTCACGGCTTCTTCCGCGACTACCTGCATCAAATACGAGCCGCCGCGCACAATCTTTGCGAATATTGTGGTGAGATAGACTCGGTACGCCACACCATATTTGACTTAGATAAATGGGACCCTGAAAGAGAAAAACAAACGGATAGTGTGCAGATGCCGTTCGAACCAGGAACGATAATGAAGTACATGATGGATAACAAATTGGAAAAGGACCGACAGGCTTGTCAAAAACATTATGTCTTCCAAAGAAGATGACGAGAAGCTGAAACACCACAGAAACAAACGAATAGTGCAACCAAGCCAATCCACGAGCAAAAATCCTAAGTAAATTTACAACCATCATTCTGAAGATATGCTAAGCGCAGTTCCGGAATGATCGGTGGAGTTCCTAAGGTTTTTCTTTTTTTTTTTAATCTTTTATTTTTTTATTGTGTAAATATGTATATATACATATATATATATATATATATATATATATATATATATATATATATATATATATATATATATATATATTGTATTTGAGGTTTTCGCAGATAGATCCTGTGTTGTATTGTTTTCTCGGGGATTCCGCGTTGATGCTGAGGGTTGGCTCTGAAAATAACCGGATTCTCGACGTTTCGGCGAACTAACATTCGCCATTCTCAAGAGATATATGCGTCCGTGCGGGTCAACCGTTAGACGCATACTGAGAGCTCGTTTGTGCGATGCGACTACTTATAGCTGTCTGGCTTCGGGTCATGCGCGTTGTGTGCGGTACACAGTGTGACTCAAAGTGCCGTCAGGTTTCTTCTGTACCAAAACATCCAAGAAAGGAAGTCGTTGATGCTTTTCTATCTCCATTGTGAATTTAATTTGGTCGTGTTGGGAGTTAAGATGGTTAAGGAATTTGTCCAGCTCTGGTCTGCCGTGGGGCCAGATTACAAATGTGTCGTCAACATATCTTAACCAGAGTGTGGGTTTAAGTGTGGCTGATGAGATTGCCTTTTCCTCAAAATCTGTAAGAAATATGTTGGCTATTACTGGGGATAGAGGTGAACCCATTGGTGCTCCTAGGACTTGTTTGTATATTTGACCATCGTACCTAAAGTATGTATTCTTTAAACAATGTTCTGCCAGATCTGATACATACTTTTCTGGTTTTAATTTTGATCTTATGCTCTTTAAGTTATGATGATTCAACGCGGAATCCCCGAGAAAACAATACAACACAGGTATCTATCCGCGAAAACCTCAAATACAACATCATAAACCTCCACGGGGAGGAAATTTACCACCTCACCCGTAGTTTCGAGAAACTACGGACAAAGCTCTCTCAATTATTATGCGATTTAGCATTTTTACGTCGCTGTAGAGATACAGACATAACACCCGTCTGTATGAGGATGTCACACCAAAATCCGACAGCCAGGTCAAACAAAATACTACACAACGCAAGCCAAGCTTTGCTTCGGGAGGAAATCCAAACCAAACGACAGAAACTTGACAGCTTGTCAAAATATCCTGACAACTCACATAGCTCTAACCACTACGCTACACCCTCTCCTCTGGCAACAGATAGACTTAATATCTAACAACAGAGCCGAACAGAATAGATTATTAATTACCAATAGACAGAAAGAAAAATACAACCTTCTCAGACGGAGACAAAAACCTGCACCAAAACCACTCAACATCGACAAAGTGGTTTACAATCTTTCAGACCAGCCCCTAGACGAACCTACCAAAACCGTACTGGCCAAGGGTTTTAACTTTGCAATAGCACCAACTCGCCTTCCCAAAGAAGACATAATCACTGGTGTCGAGACTGCTATCTCACAACTCCCTGCCACATTAGCCGAGACAATAAGACAGGAAACATGCCACATTTTAAGATCTGCCAAACCACCGACAAGAAACATCTCATACGAGGAATTCAAAGCCCTCAAGGCACTAAGAGAAAACAACAGCATTGTGGTACTACCAGCTGACAAGGGAAATTGCTCTGTAGTCATGAACAGTGCTGACTATAAACAAATGACCACAATCTTAGATGATCCAGCTTATCTACCCAGTACAACGGACCCCACAACCTATCTTGAGAAAACTATCAGACAAAAGATCCTAAGCTCTAGCATTGACAAGGAAACAATGAATTATCTTATACCAAGGGAGAAATCTTCACGGTGTCCCAAGATATATGGTTTACCAAAGATCCACAAAGATGGAGCCCCACTACGACCAATAGTAAGCTCCGTTGGTTCACCGGTCCAACTTCTTGCGAAACATTTAGCAAAATGTTTACAACCA